>CAUYUJ010019726.1:1506944-1531944 GCA_963575745.1 Prorocentrum cordatum
CCAGCTTGCAGGCCACGCAGGGCGAGCTTGTCTCGGCAGAGATGCTGATGTCAGAGTACACGAAGGTGAAAGAAGCAAAGGTGGACGTGACGGACTACATCCTGGAAGTGGTGGTGACGCGCGCGGCCAAGGCGGCGGGCCAGGAGAAAGACTGGGACCGCCTCGTGGACATTCTTAATCCAACGTCCTCGAACGACCACGGCCTTCCGATCGTCGCGCTCGACGACCGGGCGGCCCTGCAGAAGAGACTCTTGCTGGAGTATGTCTTGGGCTTCGCCAAGGTGGAGCCGGACAAGACGAAACCGACGGAATGCACGAAGGTGGCGGACGCCATGGCTGGCATGGGGGCCCTGCTCTCCAAAGTGCCTGTGGCTACGGAGGTCGGGGAGAACCCTTTCATCCTGGACGCTGCCTTCAAGGACGACCTCGAGAAGTTCACCCTGCTGCTGCGCGCCCCCGCCCTCGAGGACGGCGAGTTGTTGACGCGGGCTGAGGTGGCGCGGGACGGGCTAGTTGCGAACAAACAGGGTGCCTTCTACAAGGCGGTCACCTTGTACAGTACTGGCATGGCCGCGCGAGTCGAGGCGGAGAAGGTTTTCGAGCGCAGGCACGCCGACAAGGCGAACAGCGTGATCTTGCAAGAGTTGGTTGCGAAGGTCCCCATTTATTGATATTCGAGAACCCCTGGGGTCGGAAATCGCCAGGGGCCGTTTTGGCGGCCGTCATGCCCCGACGCGGGCTTCGCAGGGAAACGCCCCCCCCCAAGCTTGATTTTTCGTCCGCCTGGCCACTGCTGTGTGGCCCGAGGTCGATGCTTTGGCAACGGCGGCCGCCAACGTCGCCAGTTTCACGGTGGTGACGAAGGTGAATGGCCAGTCAACCCCATCGGGCGTGAAGCTGCCGCATCATTCGGACATCGCGGACGCATACAAGAAGTTCACGGGCATCACGTCTACTTGCTCCTCGGTTTTCACCAAGGTCTCGAAGGGCGACCTTGCCCGGGTCGAACAGTTGCTCGGCAGGTTCGTCGTTTCGGCAAGGGAAGCGTCCAAGGCCGTCAGGGATAGCCGGGCCGCGGCGGCGGCGAAAGTCGCCACCCCGATCTTCAACAATGCTTTTGGCGAGGAGGGAGACGTGACCCGAGTGGAGGAGGCCATCGGCGGCCTGACGTGCGTCCCAGCGAAGGACATGGCTTTCCTGGCAGGCATTGGCGGCACCGAGGCCGCCAAGGCGTACGAGGAGGACGTGGCTAAGTTCGATGCGGCCGCAGCTGACTTGAAGGCGGGCGTCCCCTGGCTGCAGAACCTCTCCCAGAACAACGTTGACATCTTGGACGGCAAAGGGAAGAAGTTCCTCGCCGCCTTGACGCTCCTTGCCGAGTGGCTTGCTGGGGCGACGGAGTTCAATGCCTTCCAGCAAGCAGTGGTGGCTAAAGTTGTCGAGGGGGTGCGCGCCCGTCTCACCAGCGGCCTCTCGACGATTTCTGGCTTCGTTACGGCGATGTCGAAGAGTGTGGAGGACGTAGACGTCGCCTCGATCACCACGTCGCTCGTCGACGCGGCGGTGCCGAAAGCTTTGGTGAAGGCGGCCAGCGACGAGGACGCGCAGGATTCGGACCAGCTCGGCAAGGTGGCAGCCTTTGCAGTCCAGTGCGCCTCCTTCGCCGGCATGTCCGCAGACATTACGGTGGGCGACGGGGCAGTGGCATTCCCCGTTTGCTGCGCCAGCCCCCAGCTTTACAAGGCATGCCGCGCGGCGCGGACCTTCCACCAGGGCCTCCTGACGGCGGGCTTCTCCCAGCTAGCTCCCCTTCGGAACGCCTTGGCGGCCATTCACGCAGCCTCAGAGGTCCTGCGCGCCGACGTCGTCCCGCAGTTCGGCGGTTTGGCGGCGCACGTCGGCAAGGTGCAGGGACACGTCGAGACGGCGTGCCGCGGGGCGCTGGAGACCTGGCTGGCTAAGCAGGCGGAGTCTTGCAGGGAGGCGGTGGACCGCGTGAGTAAGGCGCTGGAGGACCCAGACTGCCAGGCCTTGGTGAAGCGTTTGGGGGCCGCAGAGATTGACGTATCCGAGGTGAAGAAGGCCCTCGAGCACGAGTGCGTCACCAACCTCCACGAGGCTATGAAGCAGGTGCGGGTGCTCGAGAAGGAAGCCGACTTCTCCTACGTTGCTGGCTGGCTCAACACATACAAGATGTTCGACGGCATCCTTCTGCAGCGCACGCAGGAGGAAGTCGCGGACGCTTTCAAGGAGGAGTCCCCGCAGCTGAAGGCGGCGGGATCTGTTCTGGCGGACTTCACGCTTGCGCAGAGCACGGTGCGGCCGCTAGGCCCCGGGGAAGTCCGCCACGACCTGGTTCAGAGGATCCTGGGCGGCTTGAAGAAGCGCAAGTGGCACGCCATCAGCCCATCCTTGCAGGAGCGGCTCGAGTCGGCGAGCAAGAAGGCCAAGAAGGGCGCCGCCGGCGAGGCAGCGTCCGCGGCTGCGCCCTCGGTCGCGGCCGCCCCCGCGGCCGCGGCCCCCCCGGCGGCTGCAAAACCTAAAAAGGGGGCTGACAAGAAACACAACCCATGAGCTGTGGCGCGGGGAAACTTCGAACAGGCGGGGGGGCTCTGCCTGCAAGGGTAGCCGTGAGGCGAGGGGGCCCGCGTTCGGCTTGACTTTTTGGCGGGCGCCCGTGCCCGCACTTCAGAGAGCAATGTTCTGACATTGAACCCCAGTTCCAGGTAGCAATGAGCTGACATTGCGTTGGCCAGTACGCTGGCGGATGGGCTCCGAGATGCGATCGGGGAAAGAATAATACGCCCCCGGAGCCGGCCAGGGAGGGGGGGCGGAGGGAGGGGAGGCGGAGGGAGGGCGGAGGGGGGAGGGGGCGAGAGGGAGGGCGGAGGGAGGGCGGACGGGGGGAGGGGAGCATGAGCATGAGCGTGACTGCATGAGTATGTCAAGACTTGGTGCGAAGCGTGAGTTACACTAAATCAATTAATCAGCGGCAGCAAGCAGTTAGAGGGACAACATTCGGTATCGCTCTAAAGTCGCTGGCCACAGGCAAGCGGTTAGAGCGACAATATTCGGTATCGCGCAAGCTTCGCCTGCCAAATGTATAGCATGAGTTACAGTAAGATGCCTCGTGCGTGCTTCTCTGTAGCATTTAAATCATTTGGCCGTGCACCTCTCGAGATCCTGTCCACGTGCCCAGATCTATGTTGTGTGATCGTAAGCGTGCACACCTTGCCTGGTTCACGGAGCTGTTGGTTAGCATAGCAGCCACATCCTATGCAATACCAGAGGCGGAGCTTACTATGAAACTGCAGCGTGTGTGGATCATTTACCAATCAGCCTGTTATGTCTACCTTGGCCTTTGGAGGTTTCTTGAAAATGGTGCCATCGTAATTCTCCGGTCCGAAACACCGAGAGCAACGCCATTGAGAGTGCTCTTTGACGCCGACGTTGTGCCCGGGGCCTGTAGAAGGCGGCCCGCGGCGCGAGGTCCACTCGAGAGGCGGGGCCGACGACCCTTGGGGGCCCCCCGCAGCAGGGGCCGCCCAGGGCTGGACGGTTCGCGCGGTGGCGGCCGCCGCCGCCGCCATCGCCGTCGGCGTCGTCTTTGGCGACGGCGGCAACGGCGACGACGCGACGACGGCGACGACGAAAGCGGCGGCGACGGCGACGATAACAATTACGACGACGAAGAGGACGACCACGACGTCAAGATCCGACGACGACGACGACGACGACGGCGGCGGCGGCGGCGGGGCTCGGCGGCGGCGGCGACGGCGGCGGCGGAGGCGGCGGCGGAGGCGGCGGCGGCGGCAGCGGCGACGCGGGGCGGACCCTCGCGCTCGACCCGCCCGCCACGGCCCGCGGCCGCGGCCCCGCTTCGCGCGCGGCTCGGCCGCTGGGCGTCCGCCCGACGGGATCTCCCGCCACGTCCCCCTGTGGGCGGGAGACGGTCGTGGCTTCGCTCCGCCCGTGCGGGCGGCCGAGGGGCTCGGGCCGCGCGAGGCCCTCCGTGGACCTCAGACCCGCGCCTTCTTGATGACTCCTGACTCCTGACTCCCCTTCTCGGTGGACGTCCCCTTGGGCGCTCGGGGCCAGCTCGGAGGGAGCAGCCCGCCCGGGTGCTAGGGGTGGCTCGTTTGCCACATTTGTCTTGAAGGCCAGCGCCAGCACGTCCGCCACCCCCCGAAATCGGGATGCACGAGCGCTCTGGGTTGAACCGGGGCCCTTGGGGGGAGGCAGGGGGGCTTCGGGAAACCATTGGTTTTCAGGACCTGGGTCCGAACTTGATGTTTGCACGCGGCCGCCGTCTTTCGAGATTATCGCAATTTGCTGCGCAAGCGATGTTAACATTTTGGGAGGGTTTGCGAAAGGCAGCTTTTGCATTTTCCATGGGTTTCGCTTTTCATGTTGATTTGCTTTTTGGAGGGGTTTGACGTCTGTAAAGGTTAGCGGCCGAGCGCCCGTGCCAATGTAGTGCCTTGTTCCGGACGGCGGGCTCCCTAAAGGGGTCGTTGGCTTTTACCAGTGGGCTTGGAGTTCTCGTTGAGAGCAACACTGACATCTTGCCATCTTTAGGACTAATTACCCTGGGTCGCCAGTCGCACGCTACCGTGATTGGTGTTAGTCCCTCGATGACATTCGACCTGCTTCTTGAATTTGGTTCGCTTTGGAGGTCGCGTCGTATCAGCACAGATGTAGTGCCTTGTTCCGGACGGCGGGCTCCCTAAAGGGCTCGTTGCCTTCACCAATGGGCTTGGAGTTCTCGTTAAGAGCAACACTGACATCGTGCCATACCTAGGACTAATTACCCTGGGTCGCCAGTCGCACGCTACCGTGATTGGTGTTAGTCCCTCGATGACATTCGGCCTGCTTCGTGAATTTCGTTCGCTTTGAAGGTCGCGTCGTATCAGTGCAGATGTAGTGCCTTGTTCCAGACGGCGGGCTCCGTTAAGGGCTCGTTGCTTCTACCAATGGGCTTGGAGTTCTCGTTGAGAGCAACACTGACATCGTGCCATACCTAGGACTAATTACCCTGGGTCGCCAGTCGCACGCTACCGTGATTGGTGTTAGTCCCTCGATGACATTCAGCCTGCTTCTTGAATTCTGTCCTCTGTGGAGGTCGCGTCGTATCAGCACAGATGTAGTGCCTTGTTCCGGACGGCGGGCTCCGTAAAGGGCTCGTTGCCTTTACCACTGGGCTTGGAGTTCTCGTTAAGAGCAACACTGACATCGTGCCATACCTAGGACTAATTACCCTGGGTCGCCAGTCGCACGCTACCGTGATTGGTGTTAGTCCCTCGATGATATTCAGCCTGCTTCTTGAGTTCTGTCCTGTGTGGAGGTCGCGTCGTATCAGTGCAGATGTAGTGCCTTGTTTCGGACGGCGGGCTCCGTAAAGGGCTCGTTGCTTTTACCAATGGGCTTGGAGTTCTCGTTAAGAGCAACACTGACATCGTGCCATACCTAGGACTAATTACCCTGGGTCGCCAGTCGCACGCTAGCGTGATTGGTGTTAGTCCCTCGATGACATTCGGCCTGCTTCTTGATTTCTGTCCTCTTTGGAGGTCGCGTCGTATCAGCACAGATGTAGTGCCTTGTTCCGGACGGCGGGCTCCGTACAGGGCTCGTTGCCTTTACCAATGGGCTTGGAGTTCTCGTTAAGAGCAACACTGACATCGTGCCATACCTAGGACTAATTACCCTGGGTCGCCAGTCGCACGCTAACCGTTGATTGGTGTTAGTCCTCGATGAACTTCAGCTGCTTCTTGAATTCTTCCTCTTTGGAGGTCGCGTCGTATCAGTGCAGACTGTAGTGCATTTTTCCGGACGGCGGCTCCGTAAAGGCTCGTTGCTTTTCCATGGGCTTGGAGTTTCTCGTTAAGAGCAAACACTGCATCGTGGCCATACCTAGGACTAATTACCCTGGGTCGCCAGTCGCACGCTACCGTGATTGGTTGTTAGTCCCTCGATGAGCTTCGACTTTGTTTTTTTGGATTTGGTTCGTGGGAAGAGGAGGAGAGGAGGAGTCGCGTCGTATCAGTGCAATGAGCGCCTTGTTCCGGACGGCGGGCTCTGTCAAGGGCTCGTTGCCTTTACCAATGTGCTTGGAGTTCTCATTAAGAGCAACACTGACATCGTGCCATACCTAGGACTAATTACCCTGGGTCGCCAGTCGCACGCTACCGTGATTGGTGTTAGTCCCTCGATGACATTCGACCTGCTTCTTGAGTTTTGTTCGCTTTGGAGGTCGCGCCGACGCTCCGCCCATCGTGCCTTGTTCCGCCGGCGGGCTCCGTAAGGGCCGTTGCTTCTATCACTGGGCTTGGAGTTCTCGTTGAGAGCAACACTGACATCGTGCCATACCTAGGACTAATTACCCTGGGTCGCCAGTCGCACGCTACCGTGATTGGTGTTAGTCACTCGATGACATTCAGCCTGCTTCTTGAATTCTGTCCTCTTTGGAGGTCGCGTCGTGTCAGCACAGATGTAGTGCCTTGTTCCGGACGGCGGGCTCCGTAAAGGGCTCGTTGCCTTTACCAATGGGCTTGGAGTTCTCGTTAAGAGCAACACTGACATCGTGCCATACCTAGGACTAATTACCCTGGGTCGCCAGTCGCACGCTACCGTGATTGGTGTTAGTCCCTCGATGACATTCGACCTGCTTCTTGAATTCTGTTCCCTTTGGAGGTCGCGTCGTATCAGTGCAGATGTAGTGCCTTGTTCCGGACGGCGGGCTCCGTAAATGGCTCGTTGCTTTTACCAATGGGCTTGGAGTTCTCGTTAAGAGCAACACTGACACGATAATTCCCCCCTTCCCCATTACCCTGGTCCGCCTTTCGCACTGCTACCGTGATTGGTGTTTAGTCCCTCGAATGACATTCGGCCTGCTTCTTGAATTCTGTCTCTTGGAGGTCGCGTCGTCTCCGTCGTCTCAGCACAGATGTAGTGCATAAATTCCGTGACAGGCGGGCTCCGACAAGGGCCTCGTTGCCTCACCAATGGCTTGGAGTTCTCGTTAAGAGCAAACACTGAACGATCGTGCCATACTAGACTAATTACCCTGGTCGCCAGTCGGCACGCTAACCGTATGGTGTTAGTCCCTCGATGACATTCGGCCTGCTTCTTGAATTCTGCCCTCTTCGGAGGTCGCGTCGTACCAGCACAGATGTAGTGCCTTGTTCCGGACGGCGGGCTCCGTAAAGGGCTCGTTGCTTTTACCAATGGGCTTGGAGTTCTCGTTGAGAGCAACACTGACATCGTGCCATCTTTAGGACTAATTACCCTGGGTCGCCAGTCGCACGCTACCGTGATTGGTGTTAGTCCCTCGATGACATTCTGCCTGCTTCTTGAATTCTGTCCTCTTTGGAGGTCGCGTCGTATCAGCACAGATGTAGTGCCTTGTTCTGGACGGCGGGCTCCCTAAAGGGCTCGTTGCCTTTACCACTGGGCTTGGAGTTCTCGTTAAGAGCAACACTGACATCGTGCCATACCCAGGACTAATTACCCTGGGTCGTCAGTCGCACGCTACCGTGATTGGTGTTAGTCCCTCGATGACATTCGGCCTGCTTCTTGAATTCTGTCCTCTTTGGAGGTCGCGTCGTATCAGCACAGATGTAGTGCCTTGTTCCGGACGGCGGGTTCCTTAAAGGGCTCGTTGCTTTCACCAATGGGCTTGGAGTTCTCGTTAAGAGCAACACTGACATCGTGCCATACCTAGGACTAATTACCCTGGGTCGCCAGTCGCACGCTACCGTGATTTGTGTTAGTCCCTCGATGACATTCAGCCTGCTTCTTGAATTCTGTCCTCTTTGGAGGTCGCGTCGTATCAGCACAGAGGTAGTGCCTTGTTCCGGACGGCGGGCTCCGTAAAGGGCTCGTTGCCTTTACCAATGGGCTTGGAGTTCTCGTTAAGAGCAACACTGACATCGTGCCATACCCAGGACTAATTACCCTGGGTCGCCAGTCGCACGCTACCGTGATTGGTGTTAGTCCCTCGATGACATTCGGCCTGCTTCTTGAATTTTGTCCTCTTTGGGGGTCGCGTCGTATCAGTGCAGATGTAGTGCCTTGTTCCGGACGGCGGGCTCCGTAAAGGGCTCGTTGCCTTCACCAATGGGCTTGGAGTTCTCGTTAAGAGCAACACTGACATCGTGCCATACCTAGGACTAATTACCCTGGGTCGCCAGTCGCACGCTACCGTGATTGGTGTTAGTCCCTCGATGACATTCGTCCTGCTTCTTGAATGTTGTCCTCTTTGGAGGTCGCGTCGTATCAGCACAGATGTAGTGCCTTGTTCCGGACGGCGGGCTCCGTAAAGGGCTCGTAGCCTTTACCACTGGGCTTGGAGTTCTCGTTAAGAGCAACGCTGACATCGTGCCATACCCAGGACTAATTACCCTGGGTCGCAAGTCGCACGCTACCGTGATTGGTGTTCGTCCCTCGATGACATTCGACCTGCTTCTTGAATTTGGTTCGCTTTGGAGGTCGCGTCGTATCAGTGCAAATGTAGTGCTCGTTGCTTTTACCAATGGGCTTAGAGTTCTCGTTAAGAGCAACACTGACATCGTGCCATACCTAGGACTGATTACCCTGGATCGCCAGTCGCACGCTACCGTGATTGGTGTTAGTCCCTCGATGACATTCGGCCTGCTTCTTGAATTCTGCCCTCTTTGGAGGTCGCGTCGTATCAGCACAGATGTAGTGCCTTGTTTCGGACGGCGGGCTCCCTAAAGGGCTCGTTGCCTTTACCAATGGGCTTGGAGTTCTCGTTAAGAGCAACACTGACGTCGTGCCATACCTAGGACTGATCATCCTGGGTCGCCAGGCGCACGCTACTGTGATTGGTGTTAGTCCCTCGATGACATTCGACCTGCTTCTTGAATTCTGTCCTCTTTGGAGGTCGCGTCGTATCAGTGCAGATGTAGTGCCTTGTTCCGGACGGCGGGCTCCGTAAAGGGCTCGTTGCTTTTACCAATGGGCTTGGAGTTCTCGTTAAGAGCAACACTGACGGTCGCCATCGCACGCTCGGGTTGGTGTTTAGTCGATGACATTCAATTCTGTCCTCTTGCACGCTACCGGGCTCCCTAAAGGGCTCGTTGCCTTTACCATTGGGCTGGAGTTCTCGTTAAGAGCAACACTGACATCGTGCCATACCTAGGACTAATTACCCTGGGTCGCCAGTCGCACGCTACCGTGATTGGTGTTAGTCCCTCGATGACATTCGACCTGCTTCTTGAATTCTGTCCTCTTTGGAGGTCGCGTCGTATCAGCACAGATGTAGTGCCTTGTTCCGGACGGCGGGCTCCGTAAAGGGCTCGTTGCCTTTACCAATGGGCTTGGAGTTCTCGTTAAGAGCAACACTGACATCGTGCCATACCTAGGACTAATTACCCTGGGTCGCCAGTCGCACGCTACCGTGATTGGTGTTAGTCCCTCGATGACATTCGACCTGCTTCTTGAATTTGTTCGCTTTGGAGGTCGCGTCGTATCAGCACAGATGTAGTGCCTTGTTCCGGACGGCGGGCTCCGTAAAGGGCTCGTTGCCTTCACCAATGGGCTTGGAGTTCTCGTTAAGAGCAACACTGACATCGTGCCATACCTAGGACTAATTACCCTGGGTCGCCAGTCGCACGCTACCGTGATTGGTGTTAGTCCCTCGATGACATTCGGCGTGCTTCTTGAATTTGGTCCGCTTTGGAGGTCGCGTCGTATCAGTGCAGATGTAGTGCCTTGTTCCGGACGGCGGGCTCCGTAAAGGGCTCGTTGCCTTTTACCAATGGGCTTGGAGTTCTCGTTAAGAGCAACACTGACATCGTGCCATACCTAGGACTAATTACCTGGGTCGCCAGTCGCACGCTACCGTGATTGGTGTTAGTCCCTCGATGACATTCGGCCTGCTTCTTGAATTTGTCCTCTTTGGAGGTCGCGTCGTATCAGCACAGATGTAGTGCCTTGTTCCGGACGGCGGGCTCCCTAAAGGGCTCGTTGCCTTCACCAATGGGCTTGGAGTTCTCGTTAAGAGCAACACTGACATCGTGCCATACCTAGGACTAATTACCCTGGGTCGCCAGTCGCACGCTACCGTGATTGGTGTTAGTCCCTCGATGACATTCGGCCTGCTTCTTGAATTTGGTTCGCTTTGGAGGTCGCGTCGTATCAGTGCAGATGTAGTGCCTTGTTCCGGACGGCGGGCTCCGTAAAGGGCTCGTTTCTTTTACCACTGGGCTTGGAGTTCTCGTTAAGAGCAACACTGACATCGTGCCATACCTAGGACTAGTTACGCTGGGTCGCCAGTCGTTCGCTACCGTGATTGGTGTTAGTCCCTCGATGACATTCGGCCTGCTTCTTGAATTTGGTTCGCTTTGGAGGTCGCGTCGTATCAGCACAGATGTAGTGCCTTGTTCCGGACGGCGGGCTCCCTAAAGGGCTCGTTGCCTTTTACCACTGGGCTTGGAAGTCTCGTTAAGAGCAACACTGACATCGTGCCATACCTAGGACTAATCACCCTGGGTCGCCAGTCGCACGCTACCGTGATTGGTGTTAGTCCCTCGATGACATTCGACCTGCTTCTTGAATTCGGTCCGCTTTGGAGGTCGCGTCGTATCAGTGCAGATGTAGTGCCTTGTTCCAGACGGCGGGCTCCGTAAAGGGCTCGTTGCTTTTACCACTGGGCTTGGAGTTCTCGTTAAGAGCAACACTGACATCGTGCCATACCTAGGACTAATTACCCTGGGTCGCCAGTCGCACGCTACCGTGATTGGTGTTAGTCCCTCGATGACATTCGACCTGCTTCTTGAATTCGGTCCGCTTTGGAGGTCGCGTCGTATCAGTGCAGATGTAGTGCCTTGTTCCAGACGGCGGGCTCCGTAAAGGGCTCGTTGCTTTTACCACTGGGCTTGGAGTTCTCGTTAAGAGCAACACTGACATCGTGCCATACCTAGGACTAATTATCCTGGGTCGCCAGTCGCACGCTACCGTGATTGGTGTTACTGCTTCTTGAATTCTGTCCTCTTTGGAGGTCGCGTCGTATCAGCACAGATGCAGTGCCTTCTTCCGGACGGCGGGCTCCCTAAAGGGCTCGTTGCCTTCCACCGCTGGGCTTGGAATTCTCGTTAAGAGCAACACTGACATCGTGCCATACCTAGGACTAATTACCCTGGGTCGCCAGTCGCATGCTACCGTGATTGGTGTTAGTCCCTCGATGACATTCGACCTGCTTCTTGAATTCTGTCCTCTTTGAGGTCGCGTCGTATCAGTGCAGATGTAGTGCCTTGTTCCGGAGGGCGGGCTCCCTAATGGGCTCGTTGCCTTTACCACTGGGCTTGGAGTTCTCGTTAAGAGCAACACTGACATCGTGCCATACCTAGGACTAATTACCCTGGGTCGCCAGTCGCACGCTACCGTGATTGGTGTTAGTCCCTCGATGACATTCGACCTGATTCTTGAATTTGGTTCGCTTTGAAGGTCGCGTCGTATCAGTGCAGATGTAGTGCCTTGTTCCAGACGGCGGGCTCCGTAAAGGGCTCGTTGCTTTCACCACTGGGCTTGGAGTTCTCGTTAAGAGCAACACTGACATCGTGCCATACCTAGGACTAATTACCCTGGGTCGCCAGTCGCACGCTACCGTGATTGGTGTTAGTCCCTCGATGACATTCGACCTGCTTCTTGAATTGGTTCGCTTTGAGGGTCGCGTCGTATCAGTGCAGATGTAGTGCCTTGTTCCGGACGGCGGGCTCCGTAAAGGGCTCGTTGCTTTTACCACTGGGCTTGGAGTTCTCGTTAAGAGCAACACTGACATCGTGCCATACCTAGGACTAATTACCCTGGGTCGCCAATCGCGCGCTACCGTGATTGGTGTTGGTCCCTCGATGACATTCGACCTGCTTCTTGAATTTGGTTCGCTTTGAAGGTCGCGTCGTATCAGTGCAGATGTAGTGCCTTGTTCTGGACGGCTGGCTCCGTAAAGGGCTCGTTGCTTTTACCACTGGGCTTGGAGTTCTTGTTCAGAGCTGCTCTGACATCGTGCCATACCTAGGGCTAATTTTATGATGCTCCAACCTACTTCAGCCTTGATGACCAGAAACAAATTCGAGTGTTAGAAAAAGTGCCGCAGAAAAAGTGCCGAAACTCAAGGGTTTTCACGTGTCGGTCCCTGGGAGGCACTCGCCCGACACTGTTTCGACACTCTTTCCACACTCTTTTGACACTTCTCTGGGTGCTCGAACTTATTTCTGGGATGTGGTCCTTAAGTAGGATGGGAACAACATAAGACTAATTATGCTACCGTGATTGGTGTTAGTCCCTCGATGATATTCGGCGTGCTTCTTGAATTTGGTCCGCTTTGGACCTCGCGTCGTATCAGCACAGATGTAGTGCCTCGGCCTTCTTGTGCGGCCTGCCGTGTCACCTGTCGGTCTGCTACCCTGTCCTCTGGCGCCCGGGGGCGACGAGCCCTGATTCGCGTGACAGGAGGAGGAGGAGGAGGAGGAGGAGGAGGAGGAGGAGGAGGAGGAGGTGGTGATTCAGCTCCCATGTTGCTCGCACGTTGCAGCCTCCCGGCAGCCTCCGCCGCTGGCGGTCCTCTCCTCCGGCGCAGCTCAGCCCCGGCGCGGCTGCTTCCCTCGGCGGCAGGTCTTGCCTGTTCGGCGCGCGCGCGGGCAATTCGGTTGCTCGTAGCCCGAGCTAACTCTGCTGACGCTGTTGGCGTCTTCGCCCGCGGCCGCGACGGAAAAGTATCCCCACCAGCCCATCCAGAAACGATGCCCATGAGAGTTTACAGGGGGAGAGAGGAAGAGACACGCATAGTCAAACAGCGAGGGAGGCTTGGGAGGCTCCGTGGCCATCTCGAGCCGTCTTGGAGCGGTCTTCTGGCCGCTTGGAGCATCTTGGGAGCCATCTTGAGCCATCTTGAGCTATCTGAGCCATCTTGGAGGTCATCTTGGGCTCTCTGAGGCCGCTCGGGGGCCTCTTGGGCTCTTCTCGGGTGCCTCTTGGAGCCCTCTTGGGGCATTTTGGGGCGCTATTTGGATCCTCTTGGGGGCCTCTTGGGAGCCCTGGAGCGCCTCCTGGGGCCATCTTGGAGGCGGTCGGTCAAAAGAGGGGGGGGACTAAACGTAGCTCCCCCCCTCGGAGGCCACGATCCTCGTGAGGGGTGTCAAAAATTGGCCCTCGGAGCTCCCAGGGGCTGAGGAAGGAGCCTCCGACACCTCGCGACCCTTCCAAAAATACCTCCGGGAGGGGAGGGGGCGGGTTCCCCTCCCCGAAGGGAAGAGGGGTTGTGGAAGAGGAAAGAGACCCTCCTTACACCACCTGTCGCCTAAAGGTCTGGTGGGTTTACCCTTGGTCGCCAGACGCATGCTACCGTGACTGGTGTTAGGCCCTCGATGACATTCGGCCTGTTTCTTAATTTTTTACAACCGTCCTGTGGTGTTGGGTCCTCGTTTTGAAGAGACAGCGCCCCGCGTTCTCACTCCTCCCTCCCGCTCCTCCCTCCTCCTGCTTCCGTCATCATCGTCATCACCCGTTTCAGCACACCCCTCACACGTTTCGTGGCCCCATCGGGAGCTCCACCGAAGGCCCCAGAGGGGGTGCAGGCATGCGTCCGCTACACCCCTCACACGTTTCGTGGCCCCATAGGGAGCTCAACCGAAGGCCCAGTGGGGGTGCCCGCATGCGTCCGCTACACACAGTACATCTTTTCGTGGCCCCATAGGGAGCTCCACCGAAGGCCCCAGTTGGGGTGCCCGCGTGCGTCCGCCACACCCAGTACAGCGTTTCGTGGCCCCACAGGGAGCTCCACCGAAGGCCCCAGTGGGGGTGCCCGCATGCGTCCTCCGTACCCAATACAGCGTTTCGCGGTCCCATAGGGAGCTCCACCGAAGGCCCCAGAGAGGGTGCTGGCATGTGTCCGCCACCCAGTACAGTTTCTTGGCCCCACAGGGAGCTCCAGCGAAGGCCCGAGTGGGGGTGCCCGCATGCGTCCTCCACACCCAGTACAGCGTTCCGTGGCCCCATAGGGAGCTCAACAGAAGGCCCCAGTGGGGGTGCCGGTATGCGTCCGCCACAGTACAGCGTTTCGTGGCCCCACAGGGAGCTCCACCGGAGGCTCCAGCGGGGGTGCCGGCATGCGTCCGCTACACACTTCACAAGTGTTGTGACCCCATAGGGGGCTCAACCGAAGGCCCAGTGGGGGTGCCGCATGCGTCCGCCACACCCAGTACAGCGTTTCGTGGCCCCATATGGAGCTCCAGTGAAGGCCCCGGTGAGACCACCCTCATGGGTCCCCCCCACCCAGTACAGCGTTTCGTGGCCCCACTGGGGGCTCCACCGGAGGCCCCAGTGGCACCGCCCGCATGCGTCTCCACAACCCACTACAGCGCGTCGTGGCCCCACAGGAAGCTCCACCGAAGGCCCCAGCGGGACCGCCCCCCCACCAATTACGGCACGCCCCATCACGCGTTGCGTGGCCCACCGTAAGCGGCACCCACAATGCGTTACTCACAATCATATGGTTGGGTTCTTCGCCTGGATAATTTTCCGCTTTGGGTGTCGCGTCGTATCAGAACAGATGTAGTGCCTTGTTCCGGACGGCTGGCTCCATGAAGGGCCCGTCGCATTTACCAATGGGCTTGAAGTTCTCGTTCGGAGCAACACTGACATCGTGCCATACCTAGGCCTAATTACCCTGGGTCGCCAGTCGCACGCTACCGTGATTGGTGTTAGTTCCTCGATGACATTCGGCCTGCTTCTTGAACTTGGGCCGCTTTGGAGGTCGCGCCGTGTCAGTACACATATCTATCTATGTATATATATATATATATGTTGTGAATTGTTCTGGACGGCGGGCTCCATACTGGGGTCGGTACTTCTTACCAGTAGGGTTGTAATTCTTGTTCGAAGCAACACTGGCATCGTGCCATACTTAGGACTAATTTACCTGGGTTGCCAGTCGCATGCTACCGTGATTGGTGTTAGTCCTTCGATGACATTCGGCTTGCTTCTGGAATTTTGTCCGCTTTGGAGACCGTGTCGTATCAGTACACATGTAGTGTCTTGTTCTGGACGGCGTATCTCCATAAAGGACTCGTCGCCTTTAGCAATGGGTTTGGAGTTCTCGTTGCGAGCAACTTTGGCATCGTGCCATATCTAGGAACTACTTGCCCTGTGTCGCCAGTCGCGTGCTACCGTGATTGGTGTTAGTCCTTCGATGGCATTCGGCCTGCTTGAATTTGGTTCGCTTTGGAGGTCGCGTCGTGTCAGTACATATATATATGTATAGATTTATATACACATATATGTAGTGACTTGTTCCGGACGGCGGGCTCCATACTGGGGTCGGTACTTTTTACCAGTAGGGTTGGAGTTCTCGTTCGAAGCAACACTGGCATCGTGCCATACGTAGGACTAATTTACCTGGGTCGCCAGTCGCATGCTACCGTGATTGGAGTTAGCCCCTCGATGACATTCGGCCTGCTTCTTGAATTTTGTCCGCTTTGGAGACCGTGTCGTGTCAGTACACAAGTCGTGTCTTGTTCTGGACGGCGTATCTCCATAAAAGAACTCATGGGTTTGGCGCTCTCGTTACGAGCAGCACTGACATCGTGCCATACCTAGGAACTACTTGCCCTGTGTCGCCAGTCGCGTGCTACCGTGATTGGTGTTAGTCTGCTTCTTGAGTATTGTCCGCTTGCGATGCGAATGCTTTGGGCGCCCGCTCGCGAGACACCAGTCAACGGTTTTCGGCACTGTCGTTCATTGAAGTTGTCCCAGAGAGGAGGATTGTGTTGATTTGAAGGAGGAGGGTGTCGTTGGCATGCAGAGGATCGTGAACGCAGTCTTTGCTCAGGCGTTTGGTTTCACCTCCCTCTGCACTCCCTCGTCTCGAGCCTTTTCCCTTCCTGATTCCTGCCCTCCTCCAGAGTGTCCTAGCAAGTTCCAGCAGTCGTTGACGACGCTCTCGAGGCAGTGATTCTCTTGTTCTCCTGCAGGGGCGCCATGATAGCTGCGTCTTTTGCCGCCGACGTCTGTCGTCGTTCGTGCTGGGCGTGCATGCGAAAGTGATCCTCCTCCTCTCCCGCCGACCGAGTAGGAGGAGGAGGAGGAGCAGGAGGAGGAGGTTGAGGAGGAGGATAATAAGGATAAGGCCCTTGGGGGTCTGTCAACTTCGCCTACCGACAGGCATGCCGACCCCTGGGAAAAACATGGATGCGGGCCCTCCACCTGTATGCTGTGGGGGGCCGCCTGGGGCGACGGGTCCCGCCTCCGTTGAGGCGTGGTCCCCGAGCCCCGCTAGCAGGGGAACCCTGCCTCGGCTAGGCGCTGGTGCTGGTGCAGGCGGAGGGGAGCTGCCTCACTCTTTGGGCGCACCCCCCGCCGCTGAGAGCCCACCCACCCTCACTCCTCACTCCTCCACCACTCCCACAAGGCGGCAAGAACGAGAGACAAAAAAGAAGGGCGGCCTTGAACTTGGTGGACGCGTCCCGTCCCCACTACCCTCGCCTGATCCGCACCCGTCTCTCAGCAGAGATATATGGAAGTGGCGTGGCCGCACTGGCACACGCTTAGAGTGCTGTCAATCTGCCGAGCGTGTGGTGCTCTCGCTGAGGGAATAGAACACAAAGGACAAGGCCTGAAGCGATGGGGCCAGCTCTCAGCTCACGACATCCCGATGCCCCAGCCTGCTGCAGCCGCTGCCCTTGGCGACGAGAGTCGCACGTCCCTGCTCTGGGCTGCGCCTGTGTTGTTGTCGGCCTTAGTGGCGGCAACTGGGGCCTCGGCCACGACCACACCACGGCTCTCCCAGCCCTGCACGCTCTTGCTCGGACTCGGGCATGGCGGCCTGCGCGCTGGCTGGAGGAGGTCCTGCTTCTCCGTTTCCGCCGCCGTCGCTGCCGTCGCACTCGGGGTGGAGAAGAAGGCCTCGTCGTAGGCGTAGCCCTGCGGGCCTTTAGTCCAGCGGGTGTAGATGTGGTCGATCTCATCCACCTGGCGCCTCATGTAGTCGAGCTCCCACGGCATGGGTCCGTGCACCATCTTGCCGAGCTTGTCGTCCGTGATGCCGATCGAGCTCCTCAACGCGCTGATGGCTTGGTGGATGTCGCGCAGCTGCTCCTTGAGGTAGTGCTTTGCCTGGCTGCGTTCAGCTTCTTCATGCGGGTTGAGGCTCCTGCCGTTCATGCGCCCGAGCGTGGTCGCCACCCTCTCCCTCTGCTTGTGACGGATGTGGAGTGCCATCTCGCTGTGCTTGGTCGCCTCCTTGAACGCCTCGGACGTGCTCTGGAGTGTGTTGTGCGCGATCTCCAGCCTGTACGCCGCCGTGCCCGTGACCTGGTCGGCGACTCCATAGCCCCCCTTGTCGTGCGGCTTCTGAACTACCGTGGGCTGCGGGTTGAGCTCAGTCGCAGCTGCTGCTGACTGCTGCTCCGTCGCCCCCACTTGCTCCGCCATGGTCGCCTGCGCCGCCATTGCTGCCGAGGTCGTGGGTCCACGAGAAAAGCAGGCCCTGGATGTCGCGAGAAAGCTCGAGTCGTAAGTGTCCGCTGGTTGTATGTCGGGCTGGGTACTGGGCCTCGTATTACCTTAGTTGCCCCCGCCTAGCTGTTGTTCACCTTAGGCATGTAGTAGTTTCCTTAGTTCCCAAAGGGTTGGGGCGGTGAGAGACCGTAGTGGGAGCCTTGGAGTAGTAGTAGGCGTAGGCTCGGTCGTTCGCTGGAGTCGGAGTCCTGGGCCTGTCCTTAGTATGCAACTCTTCCTCGCTCCCTCCATCGCGCTGAGGGTCGAGGGAGGTAGCAACTCTAGTAGCTAAGGCTGGAAGTGACTGAGCGGAGGAAGGGAGGTCGAACCGTGGTCGGACCACACTCGCATGGCTGTGCTGAATGTTGTGGTGTGATAGTTCCCAGTGATTGCGGTCGTGTCCCTAGTACGCCGTGTGTACTCTGTTGTCATGTACTGTCTTGCTGCATGGCTGTCCTGAATGTTGTGATGCGATAGTTCCCCGTGCGGTACGCATTCTGTAACCATGTACTGTCGTTCTGTTGTGCGAGGCCCAGTACGAAGTCACAAATACGTCGGCGCCGATGCGGGCATCCGCAATGGTATCTGACAGACTAGTCACGTGCGGGGGGAGAAATCGACTGCGAGTGGAACTGGTCGAGAGCTGAGAGCCTGAGGAATAGTAGATTGGAGGTAGGAGTTGGTGGGAGGAGGGGGGCGTAGGTGGTGGGAGTCCGTGTAATAGTAGGGTGGCGGCTGGAAAAGTAGGTCAGCCGTCCACCCTTATTTTTTGCCATAGGTTGGTAGTAGTCCCTTGGCCGTAGGTCCCGATAGTACGTAGCCATCCGATACAGGTAGGCCATCTGGCCTCCGTGTTGTTCGGCCTGGCTCCTGAGACTCGTCATACGAACAAGGTCTGTGCTGATCTGCTGTGCGTTTTTTTCCTCTCGAGTTACTGGCGGAGCTGACGGTGGCCAGGCACGAGGGCGCCCCAAAGAGTTGAGGCGTGACTCGGGGGCGCTCCTCGACCCCGAGCTGGCGGCGCCGCTAGGCTGCGGGCCTGGTGGGGACTGGCCCGCGGGGCTCTCTCGCTCGCGGCGGGGCGAGCTGCTGGGCTTAGGCTGAGGCGTGCCTTGGCTCACCTCCTGTTGAGCTGCGCCTCCACCGCCCTCTCCAGGCCCGTCTTCGGGCCCCCTGAGCGGCTCTTCGTGGCCCCCAGGTGCGCCAGCGCATGGCCCAGCGCCTGCTTGAACATGTCCCCCTTGAATCCCGAGATCTTGTCGTACTGCTCCTGCTCGAGCTTCTGGTCGTACAGTACCGCCCTGAAGCTCGGCGCCGTGTTGATCGTGTAAATGAGCTTGGCCTTGCACTGCTTGATGTCCGTCTCCACGTCTTCTCCCGACTTGTTGTACGCCTCCTGGATCTTGCACTGCAGGAAGACCTCCGTGATGAAGATCGGTCCCCAGGGTTCGTCGAGCTGGCTCATGAACTCTTTCAAGAGCTGCCTCACGTGGAGGAGGGACGCGTCGAGCTTCTGCTCCTCCGAATCGAGCACCGCCACGATCTCCTCGACCAGGCTCGCTGCGACCTGGCCGTGCGGTGGGCCGAGGCCGTGCCCCTTGCCCAACTGCTTCACCTTCCGTCCGTACTCTTTGCCTGTCTCCATCGGCGCCTGCACCCATTCTGGCTCGAGCGGCGTCAGCCAGAACTCTCCCGTGAGATGCAAGAAGTTGCGAATCTCGTTCGAGTTCTGGAGGGTGAGCCTCTGAAGCGATCTCAGCTGGTCCCGCAGCTCCACCTGGCCGCCGCCGCCACCACCACGGCCTCCTCCTGGGGGTCCTCGACCGCCTCCTCCTCGGCGCTGTGTGGGGGGCGGCTGCTGGGGCGGCTGCTGCGACTGCGGTGTGTCTGACGAGCCGACTCCGCCGCCGCCGAGGTGCGGGCGCTGCGTGGGCGGCTGCCCCTCTGCTGCGCCCCCTCCTCTCTTCGCGCT
Source organism: Prorocentrum cordatum (assembly GCA_963575745.1). Classification (NCBI taxonomy): domain Eukaryota; class Dinophyceae; order Prorocentrales; family Prorocentraceae; genus Prorocentrum; species Prorocentrum cordatum. The sequence continues at coordinate 1,526,431 of CAUYUJ010019726.1, forward strand.
GGCCCTGATGCGCCAGTCGCCGTGGCCCCCGTGCAACATGAGCTCCCTCACCCCGTGCCGCTCTGATCGACTCTGGCCCTGCAATGTGCTCGCGAATGTGTGCGTGATACTCCTCGAGAGTTTGAGCCTCGTGGTTACAGATCGGGCAGGTGAGGGAGCTGGGGTCGGAGATAGGGTGGGACCACATCGACCTGTCTTGGTGGCAAATGCCGTGGCCGTGTACAGCCCTGGTCGCATGGTCGACACATACCTTACGATTAATAAATGTGCTCTTGCACCAGGGGCACTGGTTGTTGACGATTACGGACGCCACCACTGGTCGGATGTTGTGGGACTCTCGGCGATGCCCAGCTAGTGCTGCGTATGTCGTAAATCGCATGCCACACCTCTGTTCCGTGCCGTGTTCGCCCGTCGTCGTATGGTCGCACCAGTAGGGTTTTAGTGACCTCTCCTCCCTGCCCTCCCCCTCCTGCAGCGTCGTATCTCGTGTCGTAAGCACGTCCCAGTTTCGCTCGTAACTGTACAATATTGATGGGTCTGTTTGCAGCCAATTTTTTTGTTCCGCACTCCCCTGTTCGAATATGGCAAGGTCTGAGTCCCTGTCTGCATACCATCCCATGCTCTCGTCAACCTTTGCTATCGCCTGCATGTCGGCTGCAAACTGCTGTGCCCACGGGGTGGAGGAGGGTCCCACAAATCCCTGCCCTTCGAGTCGCTGAATACCCTGAGCCGCGTCGAGTCTGGATGTCCCAAAAACCGCTGCGATCACTGCTCCGGAGGAGGAGGAGGTCTCCGTGTGGTAATTCCCCTTGTGGTGCGGCCGTGCGGCCTCTCGTCTTGGTGATTTGCACAGGGGGTGTCGTCTGTGTCCTGGCCATACTCTCTTCCCTTTGTAGCACCTTTCGGCAGTACCCCTTTCTCCCCCCGCCCCCTCCTCCCGAACGCCCTGCCGGGCACTGCAGCGCGTGCTGTGCGGCTCTCGCGCCATTTTTTATTATATATATATATATATATATATATATATATACCTCTCTCTCTCTGTCGGGTTGGGCTCGCGGCTCTCGCGCCTCGAGCCCTCTGGCTGGGTTGCCTCCTGCGGAGGGTGCAGGTTTCAGTGTGTGGATCTGGGGGGCATCGGACGGGGCTAGGACTAGGACGAATCCGCTCCAGAGCGTTCTGGAACGCTCTCAGAGCGCTCCAGAACGCTTTGAAAAGGCCGCCGCTCCTGAGACCCCCTCCAGAGCCACCAGATCTCGGAGACTCACGATTCATCCTCACTCGATTTTAACCTCGTCCTGGCTCCGCCTTACCAGCTGGAGGATCCGCTCAGGCACCTGTTTGCGGGAGAGCGACCGTGTTGGCAGGCTAGGATCAGGGGAAGGCGAACATCCAGGAACTATTGGAAATACGGTGACTCCGGGGATTTGCGTCCATCTATTTCGGGCGGGTGGTAATGGGGGGTGACCTACATGGGGGGTGAAGACAAGGGCCCTAAAGGGGCACTCTGAGGCCCATTTTGGGCCCCTGCCGACTCCCAAAGGGGCCGTAAAGTGTCCCTTGCGGGCCCTTGTCTTCACCCCCCAATTTAGGTCATCCCCGGTCACTACGCGCCCGAACCTTGGTATGCCCCTGGGCCCCCTGTCCGAAGATGGAGGCGGGGCAAACCCTCGGATCCAACGAGGGCGTCTATACGCCACCACCGCGGTCATCCTGGGCCTTAGGTCAGAGGAGGAAAAGGTACCCATACCTCTACCCTCCCCACGTTTTCCCCTTTTTGGGCCTCCTGGGAGGCCCTCGTCGCCACCGGTGGGTTCGCCTCGAAATTCCGGTCAGAACGCACCCCAGGAGATGTCCCGGGAGTAGCAGTATCGGTACCTTTTGGCTTCCCATTAGGATGGTGTATAGACCTCCGAGGCGGGAATTCATACATGACCACCGCCTGGGGGACCTCGGCAGACGGTGGATATGGATACATTCGAGCTCCCGGGGGCCAACATATGTCCATATCCACCGCCCGCTGGGGCACCAGCACGTCGTCTCCCAGGCGGTGGACATGGATACATCCCCGTCTCGCAAGACCCTCCTGGCCTCGGCCAGGAGGGCGTAGACACCGTGCCAGGGCCAGGATGGCCCTGACTTGGCACGGTGGTGGTGTGTAGATAGATGCCTTCTGCGTACAGTCGGGACCCTGAAGAAGGAACCCTTTTCGTTGGGGAGGGGCTCCGCGTTCCTTAAAGCCTTTCGCAGCTTGCCTCAGGCTTTCCTTAGGTTTTCGATCGGAAATCGAAGCTCAACTTGTGGAAAATAGGGGCCTTGTTCCTTATTATTTGGGGTTCCTCAGGTCAACGCCTCGACTCTATGGGAGCGCCCGCGCCCGTCGGCCAGGCCAACGCGGACGTGATCCAGATCTCGGGGGCCGACGGGGGCACCGGCGCCTCGCCACTGAGCTCCATCATGCACGCGGGGGGCCCCTGGGAGGCGGCCGCTCCGGGCGCGCGCGTGTGCCCCGCGCGCGCGGGATGGTTTCTGCCTGTGCCTCGCCCGAGGTTTGCGGACGTTCTCGTCGGCTCCCAATGGCTCGTCGACGCCTTCACAAGTTGGAAGATACGCCATTTGTTGCGCTGACTTCCGCGGCCGAATCTCTGTTCAGAATCTGTCAGTGCAGATGCCTCGAGATCCTCCCCCCCCAACAAAAGGCTTTCCACCCTGCTGGCGGGTTCCCGCAGGTTGTGTCCCCCCTTCCAGCGGCTGCGCCCCGCTGAGGGCGTGCCAGGGGGGCCAGGATCGTCCCGATCGGCCGCCGGAGAGCCGAGATTCGACAGGAGGACCGGGATCGTCCACGATGCAGTTTTCTTGAACTCCGGCGCGCTTCCTTTCGATGGCGGCCTCGGGGGCCCGTCATCGGGCCATCCTAAGCGCACCCGGTCGGGGCTCCAGAGACGGGGGTCCATGCAAACGGGGGTCAGCCAGAGCGCCGGGTCCTACAAGATCCCGCAGGGCGAGGGGTGCACTGGCCCAGGTCTGTGTGCAGGATCCCGCAGCATCTTGCAGGATCTTGCCGGATCCTGCAAGGCCCGACTGACCCGGGTCTGGATTGGCCCAGGCCAGTATGTCCCCGATGCAGGGCGGAGAGTTGGCCTCAGGGGAAAGGTCGGGACCCTTGGGCCAGCAGATTGACACGCGCCTTTGCGAATGCCCGCCAGACTGCCTGATTGCATGCCAGCTGTTCGTGGATTGTATGCAACCCTGGGCATCGTCGTTGTTTCATTCATGTAAGCCTTGCTTGCAATTGCACGGTTGGGAAGATGTATCTTGAGACGCCCGATGATAGCCTTGCCGAATCAACATCATATCGGCGGCTGTCAGGGGAGTCGGGGCGCTGAAATGATGACCTCTGTGGGCTCGCGAGGGGCTCTGCTGTTCGGGCCGGTCCTCAGATCTGGGTCGGGGAGCCAAGCGCGTGCGTGCTGGAGCGTCGCCGACTCCAGCTTTTGTTGTTGCTGTTGTTAATGTTGTTGTTGCTGTTGCTGCTGCTGTTGTTGTTGTGGTTGTTGTTAATGTTGTTGCTGCTGCTGCTGTTGTTGTTGTGTTGTTGCTGCTGCTGTTGTGGTTGTTGTGGTTGTTGTTGTTGTTGCTGCTGCTGCTGCTGCTGTTGTTGTTGTTGTTGTTGTTGTTGTTGTTGTTGTTGTTGTTGTTGTTGTTGTTGTTGTTGTTATCGTTATCGTCGTCGTCGTCGTTGTTGTTGTTGTGTTGTTGTTGTTGTTGTTGTTGTTGTTGTTGCTGCTGCTGCTGCTGCTGCTGCTGTTGTTGTCGTCGTCGTCGTCGTCGTCGTTGTTGTTGTTGTTGTTGTTGTTGTTGTTGCTGTTGTTGTTGTTGTTGTTGTTGTTGTTGTTGTTGTTGTTGTTGTTGTTGTTGTTGTTGTTGTTGTTGTTGTTGTTGTTGTTGTTGTTGTTGTTGTTGTTGTTGTTGTTGTTGTTGTTGTTGTTGTTGTTGTTGCTGCTGCTGCTGCTGCTGCTGCTGCTGCTGCTGCTGTTTTTTTTTGTTCTCGCTCGTCTCCTGCGCCCCGCCTTCTCAGCACCGGCCTGCTCAGTCTTCGGAGGAGGACAAGGTACTCGTTATCGCTACGCTTCCCTCGCTTTTGGGCCTCCTGGGAGGCCCTCGTTGCCACTGCTGGATTCGCCTCGAGATCTTGGCCAGAGCGCACCCCAATTAAGGGCCGTGGGGTAGCGTGATCGGTACCTCTGCGTTTCTCCAAGGCTGCCCCCTTGGGCTCGCCGCCGAGAGGGAAGAACTCCCGTGGCTCAGGCATCTCTTGTCTTCGCGGCCCGTCCGCTTTGCCCCAGTGCGTTCCCCCAGGGCCGCGGCGTCGCAAGTGGGCTTGCTCGCGTGTGCGCGTGTGTGTTAGTGTGTGTGTGTGTTTGTGTGTGTGTGTGTGTTTGTGTGTGTGTGTGTGTGTGTGTGTCAGGGTCAGTTCGCCCACTCGCCGATCTCAGGCTCGCCGAGCGCGCTCCGCTACTCGCACAAAAGTGCCTGCTCGCAGACGCCAGAACAAGCACATGTCTTCTTCCATGTGGTGGATCGTACAGTCGGGGCCCTGAAGAAGGAACCCTTTTCGTTGGGGAGGGGCTCCGCGTTCCCTAAGTGTTTCGCAGCTTGCCTCAGGCTTTCCTTAGGTTTTCGACAGGAAGTCGAAGCTCAACTTCTGGAAAATAGGGGCCTCGTTCCTTATTTGGGGTTCCTTAGGTCAACGCCCCGACTGCAGATCCCCCGCGGCGAATCCGTGCCATCTGCGAGCAGCTACCCTGCGAGCAGCAGAGCGCGCGCCTGCCCACCGGCGCTCGGGCCCTCTCTCTTCCGCGGCCGCCCTCTCTTCCTCCTGCTCCGCCCTCGCGCGCCGCGCCCGGCGCCTTCCCGCCGGGAGCCGGCCATGGCGCTTGCGCCCGCCGTCTTGGCATCGCTCGGACGTGTGCATTTTTCCTTCGGCGAGGACCATCGATGAGCATCCTTGATCATTTGGCGAAAAAGCCACGCACGAAACCACAAAAAACACAGGGAATGGACGTCCGAGCGATGGCCAGCCGTGCGCTGCCGATGAAAAGCGAAGGTATCATCATAGGAGGAAAATGTACCCATACCGCTGCGCTTCCTTTGTTTTCCCCATTGTGGGCCTCTGGGGAGGCCCTCGTCGCCACCGGTGGGTTCGCCTCGAAGTTCCGGTCAGAACGCACCCCAGGAGATGTCCGGGGAGTAGCGGTTTCGGTACCTTTTGGTTTCCCCATGTCAGGGGCATCGCTGGGGGGGGATCAGGCTTCGGGGGGGCGCATCGAATTCTCATCGCCCATTGATCGCCGATAGGGGGGCCGAAGGCCCCCCCACCCCTCCCAGGAACGCGCGGATTCACTGTCGGGCCTATCGCCGATCTATCGGCGATGCGTCGTCGATTGCAGCTCGATATTTCCCTCCCCTGAGCTAGTCCCCCCCCCTTATCGTTGCCCCTCAGTGTGCTTGAGCTTG
>CAUYUJ010019726.1:1534444-1549444 GCA_963575745.1 Prorocentrum cordatum
TGCTGCTGCTGATGATGATGACGATGATGATGCTGTTGATGCTGGTGGCGATGCTGTTGGGCTTGTTGACGATGGTATCGGCGACGATGTGGTTGATGATCCAATGTGCAGGCACGAGCAGGGGAACTTGGAGGCGCAGGGTCGAGGAGGAGGTTTCCGAATAACTTGGCACGACAGGGTCTTAGGATGTTGAGGGCGATGACGGCGGAGGAGGAGCAGGAGGAAGAGAAGGACGAGGAGGAGGAGGAGAAGTAGGAGGACGGTCGAGGATTTTAATCTGCCTCCGGCAGATCTTGCCACAGTGCCAGCCCAGCACTCTGGTTTGCGATAGTTTGTGGGGGCGCGTGAGGCCGTCACGTGTGACACCTTGTTCTTCCAAGCTCGGAGGAGCTGTGATGCGGATACTGACGATTATTTGGATTGCAGGGATGATGGTGATGAGGAGGATGATGCTGATGCTGATGATGATTATGATGATGCTGATGATGCTGATGATAATGTTGATTATGATGGGTGGATGCTGTCGATGATGTTGGGGATGATAATGCTGCTGCTGATGATGCTGGTGATGATGATGCTGATGATGATGATGATGATGATGATGATGATGATGGTGATGAGGGTGATGCTGCTGATGCTGCTGATGATGATAGTGATGACGATGCCGATGGGAATGATGATGGTGACGCTGATGCGGGTAACATCGATGAGGATGGTGATGATGTGAATGCTGATCTTGATGGTGCTGATGACTTTGGTGATACTGTTGATCAGGATGTGGGTGAGGATTGGAAGGATGAGGATGACGGTTGTGTTAACCTTTAGTGGGGGATCTATGATAAGGAGTTCCACGCTCAGGAATCCGTAGGACGGTTTTTTTAGCCAGGAATCCTCAGTAACGAGCTCTTAGCAGGGAATCCGAAGTGAGGAACCCATCGTCAGGAATCCTTGTCATGTAATTCGCAGTCGGGAATCCTTCGACAGGAATCCTTTTTCAGGAGTCCTTGTTAAGGAGTCCTCAGTCGGAAATCCTTAGTGAGGAGTTCTTAGCCGGGAACTCTTAGTTGGGACCCTTCGTTAAAGGACATGGGTATTACGGAATCGTTTTCAGGGGGTCTTTGTGAAGGAGTTTTTCGCACGAGTAAGCAATCCGCAGCAGGGAGTTCTCAGGAAGGGATCTTTACTACGGAGTTCGCAATAAGGGATACTTAGCAAGGGCTCCTTTGTTGAGAGCTGTTTGTAAGCACTTCTTGTTTGGGGATTCAACGGACGGAATCTTTTGTAGGGAATCGTTCTTTCGAAATATACCTTTTCTACGAAGTCCTTAGTAGGGGTTCCTGAGTGAGGAATCCTTACCAGATAATCCTTAGCCGCGAATCCTTAGGTGGGTCTCTTGAATACAGGATCTTCAGTCGGGTAATCCTTCGTAAGGAATCCTTGGGAGGAGGTTGTCTTTAACGAGCTCTTAGTAGGGAGTCCTTAGTGAGGAGTTCTCTGTAAGATATATACCCAGTCAGGATTCCCGATTCAGGAATCCTTAGTCGCCTTAGTCGATAATTCTTAGTCGAGATCTTCTTTCAAAGGGAATCCTTATTTAGGAATCCTCTGTATGACATCTCCAGTTAGACATTCTCAGTAACCAGCTCTCAGCAAGGAATCCTTAGTAAGGAGGGTTCGCACTGAGGAATTCGTAGTAAGGAATCCTTAGTCGGGAGTCGTCTGTAAGGAATCCTTAGTAGGGAGTTCTTAGTCAGGGGTCCTGGGTAAGGAATCCAGAGTAAGGCATCCTAAACATGGATCCTTCATCGGGAATTGCTCGTAAGGATTCTTTCATATATAATCCTTCTCACGGGGGAGCTCTTAGTAGGGACTCCTGAGTAAGGGGGCCATCCGTCGGAAGTTCTTAGTAAGGAATCCTTCGCAGGGAATTCATCGTAAGGAATCTTTAGTCGGGAAACCTTAGCAGGGCATTCTCAGTAAGGGCTCCTTTGTGAGGAATCCATCGGAACTCATTAGAATTCTCAGGAATCCAGAGGAAGCCTCAGACATCCTCAGGCATCCTCAGTTATCCTCAGGGGCCCTCGGGACTCCAGGAGTCCTTGGGAGTCTAGGATCCGACAGACTCTACAGCAGAAGCTGACTTCGCCCGTGCGGATGTGCGTCGACGTCGGCAAACCCGTATGGGTACCCCTTGGGCTTCCCCCAGTGGGATCCCCTCCGTTGGATTCCCGCAGTGGGGTTCCAGCAGTAGGATTCCCATGGGGATTCCAAGGGCGTGTCGGTATCGGTGTCGGAGGGTGGGGTTCCCGGCCCCACGGGTCGGCAGTCCAGGGGTTCACCCAAGCGGCGAAGGCTTGAGCAGGTGTACCTTGGAACGGGCCCGCAGTCCGAGTGTTGCCCTCGTCGTCGTCGTCGTCGTCGTCGTCGTCGTCGTCGTCGTCGTCGTCGTCGTCTTCCTCCTCATCCTCCTTGTCTCCCTCCTCCTCCTCCTCCTCCTCCTCCTCCTCCTCCTCCTCCTCCCCTCCTCCCCTCCTCCCTGCAAAACGAAACTCAGCGTATCGGAACCTGCAAGCTCTGCGCCGGCCTCCTCCCCCTCTTCACCTCCGTCTGCTCCTCGTCGTCGTCGTCGTCGTCGTCGTCGAAGTCGTCGTCTTCCTCCTCCTTCTCCTCCTCGTCCTCCTCCTTCCCCTCCTCCTCCTCCTCCTCCTCCTCCTCCTCCTCCTCCTCCTCCTCCTCTTCCTTCTCCTCTCCTCCCTGCAAAACGAAGCTCAGCGTATCGGACCCTGCAGGCTCTGCGCCGGCCTCCTCCCCCTCTCCATCTCAGTCTGCTCCTCGTCGTCGTCGTCGTCGTTGTTGACCTCGTCGTTGTCCTCTTCGTCTTCGTCTTTGTGCCCGAACAAAACCGGCCGCGCGCAGATTGGGCTGTCGGAGGTCCAGCAGGTGCTGACGGGCAACGGACCGCCCCTGGCACCCACCAGGGCCCCGTTTCGTCGGGGTTCAAGAGGCGGGGTCAATTCAAACGGGGGTCAGTCATAGCGCCAGATCTTGCAGGATCCTGCTGGGCCGGAGGCGCACTGAGCCTGCAGAGCCTGTCTGACCCCAATCTGGATTGACCCGTGCCAGTACATCTCCGATTTCAATCCGGCCGAGCCGATTCGATGTCGACTGCGAAGGCCTTACGGCCCGTGCCGCCGACCCTGAGGGGGGACGACGACGACAACGGCGGCGGTGGCGAGGACGACGCTGACGTGGGCCAGAGCCCTCAGGTATGCTTTCGGGGTCTCTTCGGAAGGCTCTCGGGGGCCTCTGGGGAGGAATTTTGGGACCTCTTGGGAGCCTCTTGGGGGCCTCTTGGGAGCCTCTTGGGGGCCTTTTCGGGTTTTCTTGGGACCTCTTGTGGGCCTCTTGGGGCCTCTTGGGAATCTCTTGGGGCCTCCTGGGAGCCTCTCGGGGCAGAGGGCTCGAACTGTCCGTTCGGGTCCCCCGTCTGGGCACGCTTTGGAGCCGTCTTGGGGGCCTCTTGGGCCGTCTTTGAGGCGTTTTGGGCTGTCTTGGGTCCTCCTAGGTTGTTTTGTGGCCCTCTTGGAGGCCTCTTGGGCCGTCTTGGGGAGATCTTGGGGGCCTCTTGGGCCGACTTGGAGCGGCGAGAGACGAGAACGCCCAAATCTAAAAAAAACGCCAAAGGAACATCGATTGATTTTGCCTCTTGAGGCCCTCTTGGGAGTGCTCTTGAAGGCTTCTTGGGCCGTCTTGGAGGCCTCTTGGGCAGTCTGGAGGGCGTGAAGGCATCTAGGACCGATCGCTTGGTGATTGGTTGCCCTCTCGGACCGTCTCGGGGGCCTCTTGGGGCACTCGTGGCCTGTCTTGTAACTACCTGAGGCCCCAGGACCCCCAGGGGGGAATGCGTATCTGACCCCCCCCCACCTCCCCCCCTGCCCCCCCGGGATCCCCCACTGGGCTTCCCCCCGGGACGCCCCCCCCCCCCCCCCCGACAGGGAGGGGATCAAAGGGAAGGGGCTTGCTTCTCTTCGACTCGATTACCACATGCTAGATTTTTCTCTCGCTGACAGGCTTGAGTATGAGGGTACAGTCGGCCCAGATTAGTAGGTCGACCCTGCCAAGTCAAGGGTACCCTTGTGCCCCGTGTCTCGCGACCCATGCTCCCCACATTCCTGTGACAGTGTGGCCTTCGGAAGGGTCTCGTGGTCTTGTGTCCTCTCGCGCGCCCTGTCCACTCGCGTCCGACTGCACAGGGAAAGGGGACGATGGAGACGACGACCGACGGAGATGACGGCTCGAACAGACAGGCCTCTCACGCGCGCCGACGGGGTCGGCGGACTTCGGTGGGCCCGATCCGATTTGGCCCCCCTGCGCCGATGAGGCCCCGTGCGGCCCCCGATGCCTGCGTGGCGCTGTTGTGCCTCCTGGCGCAGCCGATCCGATTCCACCTCGGCTCCGTCCCGACGCGCCCCGATCCGACGTGCGCATCGATCCGATGTGCCGACCGCTCTGCGCCACCCTTTGTACTTCCTCTGCGCCCCCCGGGGCCGCGGTGGCCGCTCGTCATGGCGCCCGGCCCTTCTGGGCCCAGAAAGGGGGCGTGCGCCCGAGAAACACGAGCCCTGCGAGGGACCCAAGTACATGAAGCTGCGAGTACTGTGACAGTGTGGCTGAGTCTGTACCCGAGTTTGGCATACAGTGGGGGCCCCTGCCAAGAAACACCCTGCTTGCCTCCAGGGTGCCCTGGGTTTCTTGGGTTTCGATGGCCTCGCTATGGACAGCGTGACGTTCCTGCACCGGAAGTCAATGGACGTCCTGGGGTCTCAGGGCTGGGTTTCTTGTGGAAGGTCCCCTAAAGGAGGAGGAGGGAGGAGGAGGAGAAGGAGGAGGAGGAGGAGGAGGAAGAGAAGGAGGAGGAGGAGAAGGAGGAGGAGGAGGAGGAAGGACAAGGGTGTCCGTGACTCGTTCTGTTCGGCTTCTCTGCAGCCGGCCGCTCCCTGCTCGTGGGAGCTCTCGCAGGAGGGTTTCTTTTGGTCGGGCCCCTGCTGTACAGTCGGGGCCCTGAAGAAGGAGCCCTTTTCGTTGGGGAGGGGCTCGGTGTTCCTTAGTTGTTTTGCAGCTTGCGTCAGGTTTTTCTTATGTTTTCGATCGGAAATCGAAGGTTAACTTATGGAAAAAAAGGGGCCTCTTTCCTTATTTAGGGTTCCTTAGGTCAAGGCCCCGACTGTATGGACATCTTCCCCCTGGGGCCCCGGGAGGCAGAGCCTCGAGGGCTGCGTCCGCGCCGTCATGGCTCAGGTGTCAAGTCGGGCGTGTCCCTCTACAGGAGGAGTGTTCAGCAACAGTAGCAGCATTATGTTTTTTTTACTATTATTACTTAATCGGTAAATCGTCCCCATACTATTAGTCTGGGGACGATTTCCCGATGATTTTTTGGTTCATTTTCTCGAACGCGGCTTGCCCTATAGGAGTCCTAGCTCAAACCTTACGAATTGGTCCGTTGCCCCTCCCCCCTAATTCCCATGCCCCCCCAAAACCAATCCTGTGGCCATGCCTATGCCTGTGCCTCCGCCCTAACTCCTATGCCTACGCCTACGCCTACGCCTACGCCTACGCCTATGCCTTCTTGCTTGCTTGCTTGCTTGCTTGCGCGCTTGCACGCTTGCTTGCTTGCTTGCTTGCTTGCTTGCTTGCTTGCTTGCTTGCGCGCTTGCTTGCACGCTTGCTTGCTTGCTGAGTTACGGAATCCAAGCATGTCTGATTCCCCTGATTCCTTGATTTGAGTCGTCTAATCAATTTAGAGTCAACGTTGGCTGATATTCGAGCATTATTGGAGTACGACTGATTTGTCGTCCAAAATCCCCCCTGTAGGGGGACACGCCCGACCTAAACCAAGTGCAAACAGCATATGTTGCCTATCCTGTTCCCATAGTTGGCAGCGAAGCGGTGCGCGCCCCTGTGTCACGGGCGAGCCCTGCGAACGGACCCGACCATAAAACGCAGCTGCTGGCATCGCGAGGCAGGCGAGACGACGTAGGGGGTCCACGAAGCGCGCGAGGGGTGTGCCGACATGTGTGTGGCGGGGGCGCACGCAGGTGTAACCAGCGGGGCCCGCGGTGGAGCTTCCTCGTCTGAGGAATGCGCCGACGTGTGCGGCGCGCACGCATGCGAACGCTGCCAGTGGGGCCTTCGGTGGAGCTCCGTATGGGGCCACGAAACACGTGAGTGGTGCGTCGAAATGTGCGGCGCGGGTGGCATAAGAACTTCGCCGCTTGGGCCATCGGTGGAGCTCCCGATGGGGCCACGAAGCCTGTGAGGGGTGCGCCGATATGTTTGGCGCGGACGCATGCGAACGTTGCCACCGGGACATTCGGCCACGAGGCTTTCGGTGGAGCTTCCTATGGAGCCACGAAGCGCGTGAGGGGTGCGCCGAAATAAGCGGCGCGGACGTATGCGAACGCTGCCAGCGGGGCTTTCGGTGGAGCCCCTTATGGGGCCACGAAGCGTGTGTCTCTTGCGCCGACATGTTTGCGGACGCATGCGAACGCTGCCAGCGAGGCCCTCGGTGGAATTCTCTATGAGGCTATGAAGCGTGTGAGGGGTGCGCCGAACAATTGGCACGGACGCATGCGAATGCTGCCAGCGGGGCTTTCGGTGGAGCTCTCTATGTGGCGACGGGATGTGCAAGGGATGCGCCGAAGTGTGCGGCGCGGAGGCATGCGAGCGCTGCCAGTGGGGCTTTGGTGGGGCTCCCTTTGGGGCTACGAAGAGTTTGTGTGGTGCGTCGACCTGTGTCGCATGGACGCATGCGAGCGCTGTCCCCTGCCTTAGGGGCTGCGCCAATTACACGTTGCAGGGAAGGAAGATCGACCCCTAAGGGGGTACGGTCGAAGACGAAGTGGGATGGTATCGAGGGTATGGGATACATGTTGAATGATATGCGATCAGATAAGAGCGAACCGTATTACAATGATAGTTGTGGCCGTTGTTGTTGCTACTGCTGTTGTTGTTGTTGGAGTTGTTGCTGGAATTGTTGTTGGTGTCGTTGTCGTTGTCGTTGTTGTTGTTGTGGTTGTTGTTGTTGTTGTTGTTGTTGGTGGTGTTGTTGTTGTTGTAGTCGTCGTCGTCGTTGTTGTTGTTGTTGTGGTTGTTGTTGTGGTTGTGGTTGTGGTTATTGTTGTTGTTTTTTGTTGTTGTTATTAGTATTGTCGTCGTCGTTGTTGTTGTTGTTGTTGTGGTTGCCGCTGTCGTTGCCGCTGCCGTCGTTATTGTTGTTGTTGTTGTTGTTGTTGTTGTTGTTTTTGTTGTTGTTGTTGTTGGTGTCGTCGTGTTTTTTTTTTTTGTTTTGTTGTTGTTGTTGTTGTTGTTGTTGTTGGTGTTGTTGTTGTTGTTGTTGTTGTTGTCGTTGTTTTGGTTTTGGTTGTTGCTGCTGTTGTTGTTGTTGCTGTTGTTGTTGTTGTTGCTGTTGTTGTTTTTTGTTATATTTGTCCTTGTTGTTGTTATTGTTGCTGCTGCTGTGGTTGTTGTTGTTGCTGTTGTGTTTGCTATGTGTGTCCTTGTTGTTGCTGTTTTTGTTGTTGTTGTTGTTGTTGTTGTTGTTGTTGTTGTTGTTGTGGTTGTTGTTGTTGTCGTCTACTTTATGCGCCTTCCTGCTTCAGGCTTCTGCCTACTTTTTCCGACTGGCGGGTGCCCATCGTAATTTGTAATTGCAGAGCTCCTTCCTGGCCTCGCAGCCTTTTTTCAACAGGGAGAGTTTGCAGCTCAGACTGCGTTATTGCCCCGCAGTTTACAGCAGCAACAGCGGCTCCCGCATGGCGTTTCTTCGCAACGTCTTCAGAATCGCGCTTTCGCGCGGGACTTCCTCACAGTCTACTCAGGAATCGTACTCTCGATCAATGGATTCTGTGCAATTCTACTCATGCGTTGCGCCCTCGACGTCGACGCCCAGGAACCGCGCTCTCGCACGAGCCCTCGTGCAGTTTACTCGGGACTCGTGCTCTCGCCCGAGGCGCCTCCGCAGTTTACAAGAGGTCGCTTCGCACCCGGCCTGCCCGCCCGACCCGCCCGCGAGTGGTCCGCCCACCCGACCTGCCAGTCCCTGGGCCTCCTAGACGAGGTCCGAGCAGATGGTCGGAGGATCGCGCCAGATCGCCGATGCGTTGGCGATGTGGTTGGACGTGGAGCCCGACTCCCTCTAAGTCGACGTCGCCGATGCATCGCCGATGCATCCTCGATGCATCGCCGATACATCCTCGATGCATCGCCGATGCATCGGCGATGCGGCGCGATCCTCCGATCCCAACTACTCGAAACCCACCTGGGAGGCTTCTGCAGTCAGGGTCCTCCCGTCCGCGTGCTTGGAAGTCCCCCCGCCCGCTTGAATTTCCCGCCTGCCCGACCCACCCCCGCAGGATCCGCCAGCCCGGCCCGCCAGTGAGGGCGGGCCCGCCCGACCCGCCCGTCCCCGCTGGGTCAAAGTTATAGCTCCTCTCTCTTTCCCTCCCTGCTAATTCTTCTTCGCCCTCCATCCTCTTCACTCCCTCTACCTGGCATCGCTCGGACGTGTGCATTTTTTCTCGGCGAGAACCATCGAGGACCATCCTGGACCATCGAGCAAAAAAACACGCACGAAACCGAAACATGCACGGGAAATGGACGTCCGAGCGATGGCGAGTCTAGCCCCCCTCCTTTGTCGTTTTCTCCTCCTGTCTCCTCCTGTCTGAAAGGCCGCGCCACCTGCACGTGGCAGGCAGTGAAGGCACACCCGCAAAGGCGGGGTCCGATCGAAGACGAGGGGGAGTGCATCGAGGGGTCGGGGTGTACATGCTGAGTGGCCCTCGAGCCACGAAGAGAGAACTCACCGCCTATTAAACCACCCCAACCCAACCCGAAGGCCACGATTTGCCCTCCATTTCCAGTGGGGGGGGGGTCGGGAAACATCGAAAAACAACGTGGAACCCGTACCCCCCCCAACCCGAAATTCGGGTCAAATTCGGGTCTTCGGGTTGGTTCGGGTGGCTTGGCAGGTAGTCAAGAACAGTCTTGACATGACTCTTGCTGTGCTTGTTGGAGATGGTGGCGAGAAAGACGATTCGGCGGCGAGCCCCAGGGGGGACGCGAGAGGGGGCTGGGCAGGCCTTCTCAGAAGGCGGCGGGCTTCTCTGAAGCCCTCCGGCCATCCGAGAAGTTCTCCGTCTTCGGAGAAGGTTTAGAAAGCTTCTCGCAAGGCGCGAGGGCTTCTGAGAAGCACCGCCGCCTTCTGAGAAGGCCTGCCCCCTCTCACTTCCCCTCTGAGCTCGCCGTCGAATGGCGGTGGTGAGGAAGAAGAGGAGTAGGATGAGGAGGAGGATGAGGAGGAGGGGGAGGAGGAGGATGAGGATGAGGAGGAGCAGCAGCAGGAGCAGGAGGAGGAGGAGGAGGAGGAGGAGGAGGAGGAGGATGAGGATGAGGAGGAGCCTGTCTGAGGCGCCGCCCGCGCGGGCGCGCCCAGCGCGAGGACTGCGGGACAGGGTCTGCCTCCGTGTCGACGGCGGCCTCAGGACCTCCTCCGGGGAAGGCGTCCAGGCTCGAGGCTCGAGGATGCAGTCAAACGACGCCGAGAGCAGACTCATGATGTTGCAACGTATTTGAGTCTTCATCACCAGAAATAATTTCGAGCGTCAGGCAATTACCGAAACTGGAGTGTTTTCATATGTCGGTCCCCCGGAGGCGATCGTCGTTCGACATTTCGCTGGCGTGTCGGTCAGACACTGTTTCGGTACCTTTGTCGGGTGCTCGAAGTCATTTCTGGGACGGGGTCCTTCAGTACGATGGGCTCATCATAGGGTTCTGCAACTCATAAAGACAACCCTTCCTATAAGTCGGGTTTGGGCGCATGCATTAGCTTTACAATTAGCACAGTTATCCATTTGAATAATGGCCACCAAATCAACTATATAACTGGTTTAATGAGCCATTCGCAGTTTCGCCATATAGAAGCTTATACTGATACATAGACCAACAGATGTTTGCCCTGGTGTTTGTACACATGCACTTGTAGTCGCCTTAGTGGTAGGGTTCGCGGGGGCAGCGACAGTGATCGTTGGCCGCGCGCATGGAGGCCGCGTGGGCGACTGCGGTGCTCACGGGACGCCTGCAGTCAGGGCAGTCGAGACGCTGAAGGACCACTCTTGGATTAAGTCGGGCCTGTCCCTCTACAGGAGGAAGATGCCCAAATAGTCAAACAAAAGTCTGGGGACTATGTTTGGAGCATCTTTTGGCTATTTGGGAGCATTTTTGGGGAATTTGGATTTTTTCGTCCAAACATCCGCCTGTAGGGGGACAGGCCCGACCTGACTCTTGGCCTTGGGAGGGGCTGCAGTCGGGGCCCTGAAGAAGAAACCCTTTTCGTTGGGGAGGGGATCCATGTTCCTTAATTGCTTCGCAGCTTGCCTCAATGTTTTCGACGGGAAATCGAAGTTCAACTTATGGTAAAAAGGGGCCCCGTTCCTTACTTGGGGTTCCTTAGGTCAACGCCCCGACTGTATGGTTCTCGGCCGTTCCCGAGCTCTGGGTCGGGGAGCCTACTGGTCGTGGCCGAGGCTCGCCGGAGCCAGAGAGGCCCCTTCGGTCCCCGCTCAGCGGCTGTAGAGGTTGGAGGGTCAAGGATCGAGCCTCGGGGAGGGTCGAGCAGCTTCGGTTGTAGGGTCGCGGTCTGTCGAGGATCGAGGATCGATATTCGAGGAGGGTCACAGGTCGGAGATCGAGGTTCCAGGATGGTCGAGGATCGAGGTTCGAACGTCGGGGTTGGAGGAGGATCGAGGCTCGAGGCTCGAGGATCGAGGGTCCCGAGCCTGCGGAGGAGGCCTCCAGAGGCCCGCGGGATACCTCTGGAGACATCTGGCAGACCTGGACCTTTGACATCCCGCTTCCCAGACCCCCTCGAGTCGTGAGAAGATCAGGAGGTTTTTTGTTGCTCCGCTATTTTCGGCGTCTGGGGGGCCCTTGCCAGGCCTCTGCTCCGTCCAAACATGACTCAAGGCGAACAACTGTTTTTTGTTGTTGCTCCGCTATGTTCGGCGTCTGGGGGGCCATTGCCGGGCCTCGAGCCCATCCAAACATGACTCGAGGCGAAACACAGGTCACGGGGAATGGGTCGAGGTATCTGGGAGTCGACGCTATGACAAAAGTCATGACGCCGGGGGCCTGGGTTGGGGAGCGGGGCTCCCAGATCTCCTGGCTGTCCCCATCCTCCTTCTCCTCCTCCTCCTTCTCCTCCTCCTCCTCCTCCTCCTCCTCCTCGTCCTCGTCCTCGTCCTCCCCCTCCTCCTCCTCCTCCTCGTCGTCGTCCTCCTCCTCCTCCTCCTCCTCCTCCTCCTCCCCTTCCTCCTCCTCTCTCCTCCTCCTCCTCCTCCTCCTCCTCCTCCTCCTCCTCCTCCTCCTCCTCCCCCTCCTCCTCCTCCTCCTCCTCCTCCTCCTCCTCCTCCTCCTCTCCTCCTCCTCCTCCTCCTCCTCTTCCTCGTCGTCCTCCTCCTCCTCCTTCTCCTCCTCCTACCTCCTCCTCCTCCTCCGCCTCCTCCAACTCTTCCTCGTCCTCCTCCTCCTCCGCCTCCTCCTCCTCTTCCTCGTCCTCCTCCTCCTCCTCCTCCTCCTCCTCCTCCTCCTCACCTTCCCCCTCCTCCTGTTTTTTTCCCCCCAAAGTGCTTGCACTCAGGGGTTCGTGCTTGCACTACGGACGCATCGGACGGCCCCGGCGTGGTCCCGCCGCGTCGCCGCCCGTGGCCGCCTCCGCGCAGGCTTGCGCCGCGCACGCAGAGCACCCCGCAGCCTACGCCGCCTGGCTCGCACCGCATAGCGCATAGTCTGGCCTCCTCCTCCTCCTCCTCCTCCTCCTCCTCCTCCTGGATGGGGCCCACGCTGGTTAACGCCACGCATGCAGCACCCCGCAGCCTCCGCCACAGGGCTCGGAGGAGGAAGAGGTACCCATACCTCTCCCCTTCTCTCGTTTTTCCTTTTTTGGGCCTCCTGGGAGGCCCTCGTCGCCACCGCCCATCTTTAGGGGGCCACATGCGAACCCTACCCATACCCCCCACGATTTCCGAAATCGTGGGGGGTAGGGGTAGGGTTCGCATGTGTCCCCCTGATCTTTCTCCCCTCTCTCCCTCTCCCCTTCGCCCTCCTCCCTCAGTCACAGGAGGACGCTGTGCCGCTGCCGCTGCTCGTCCCGGAGAGCCCCCCCCGCGCCACGGCCGGGCTCCCCCCCGGGACTTCGGGCCCGAGCGCGGCCCCTTGAGAGGCTCCGGGAGCAGCGGTGCAGCCGCGAAGCGGAGCCGTGGGCCGGATGCCCGCCGTGGCCAGGGGGGCCCCCCCGTTCCTCGTGTTAAGTCGGGCCTGTCCCCCTACAGGGGGACTTTCGACTCAAAATAAAAGACACCCCCAAAATAGTAAAAAAATAGTCCAAAGATAGTCTGGGGACTATTTTTTGAGTATTTTTTCTACCTTTTTGGGGTATTTTTAATTTTTCGTCGAAAATCCCCCTGTAGGGGGACACGCCCGACATGATCCTCGTGTGGCGCTCCTTCTGGCAGGACGGCGGATGTGTCGGAGCTCGCTGCTGCCGCGCGCTCCACGGGGAAGCGGCTTGAGGAACGTTTTCCTGGCGGATGTCGGGGCTCCAGGGCGCCACCCTGGAGGGGATGCAGGATGACGTGCTACTTCCAAGCGCCTCCCGTTGAGGCGCGCGTCCGAACTGAAGATCTAGCACAGCCATCTTTGCAGGATGTCTCTGCCCGCGCGGTGTGGGCAGGCGGTGCCCGCTGGCGAGCACAGACTCACAAGACCTCTGCGCAATCACGTCGCCCTGTGTGGCACGGCGCTCGCCTCCGGCTCCTGTCTACGGCGTATTTTTTCCTGTGCAAGCTCCTCGGCACCGCCTGCGCCCCGGCCCCGCCCTCTTGGCCGCCTGAGGCCCCGCCCGCCTTTGCCCTGTCTCCCCAATCAATGCTGTGCGCGGCCCACTTCGCATCTATAGGAAGATGTTCGCTCTCGCCCCGCAGATCCAAAATTGTGTGGCACGGCGCGCAGCTAGAACAAGCATGTCGGGGTCGTGCCGATGGTCGAAGAAGATGAACACCAGAAGCGTACACTTTTGGCGCGGATGTCTTGGATCCGCGCTGGGCCCTTGGCGCGCTCCTCGCGCCAGGGCGGGGGGTCCGGCGCAGATCACCAGCTTCGAACGTATCTCTATCCCTGAGATTGACACGCTAAAAGGAGATGACAATCTTAGGAGTACACCTTCAGAAATTGAGGAAATCCCTAGGATCGCCATCGTGATGAGGCGATGCCCAACATAAGGATAGGCATATGTTCCAGGTTGGTAAGCAGATCCAAGAAATCCGCGCGGAGCGCCAAACGGTTACGTTTACAGTGGAGGCCCGTGCCAAGGAACACCCTGCTTGCCTCCAGGGTGCCCTGGGTTTCTTGGGTTTCGATGGTTTTGCTGCGGAAGGCGTGGCGCCCCCCCCCCCCCCCACCCCCCACACACACACACACACACACAAAACACCGGTGGACGTCCCGGGGTCTCAGGCTTGTTTTTTTTTGTGGGAGGTTTCTTGCGGTCGGGCCCCTCATGCATGCCTTTCTGCTTTTCTTCTACTTCAGGTGGCCCCCCCCCCTCCTCCTCCTCCTCCTCCTCCTCCTCCTCCTCCTCCTCCTCCTCCTCCTCCTCCTCCTCCTCCTCCTCCCTCCTCCTCCTCCCCTTCCTCCTCCCTCCTCCTCCTCCTCCTCCTCCCTCCTCCCCCCTCCTCCTCCTCCCCCTCCTCCTCCTCCTCCCCTTTCCTCCTCCTCCTCTTCTCCTCCTCCCCCCCCTCCTCCTCCTTCTTCTACTCCGGCCTCCCCACCCGCGCCCCGCCCGCGCCCCCGCCCGCCCGCGCGAGGATGCCGCCCTCCCCGCTCCCTGGGCGCGCTCCTCACTCGCGCGCGCCCCCCGCGCGGGCGGCGGCCGCGTCTCGCCGCTGCCCCCGGGAGGACCGGGTGGGACATCGTGACCGCTGCCATGATGGGCGCGGACGAGTTCGGATTCGGCACCGCTGCGCGCGCTCGCACTCTCTCTCCCTCTCACTCTCTCCCTCTCTCTCTCTCCCTCCCTCTCTCTCTCTCTCTCTTTCAGAGGAGGAGGAGGAGGAGGAGGAGGAGGAGGAGGAGGAGGAGGAGGAGGAGGAGAAGGTACGCATACCGTTACCCTTCCCTCGTTTTCCCTTTGTTGGGGGCCTCCTGGGGGGCCCTCGTCGCCACCGCTGGATCCGCTTCGAAATCCTGGTCAGAGCGCACCCCAGGAGAGGTCCGGGGGGTAGCGGTATGGGTACCTTTTGGTTTACCCACACCTCTCTCTCTCTCTCTCTTTCTCTGGTCGGAGGAGGAGGAGCAGGAGGAGAAGCGGGAGAAGGAGGACTGGCAGAAGGAGCAGGAGGATCAGGAGGACAGGAGAGGAGCCGACGAGCAGTAACGATGACGATGACGATAACGACGATAATGATGATGACGGTGATGATGATGATGATGATGATGATGATGATGAGGAGGAGGAGGAGGAGGAGGAGGAGGAGATTGATGATGATGATGCAGCTGCTGCTGATGATGATGATCATGATGATGATGGCGAGGATGCTTCGGATGATGATGGTTATTCTGATGATGACGACGCTGATGATGATGTTGATGTTGATGTTGATGATGATGATGCTGATGATGATGATGGTGTTTGTGATGGTGATGGTGATGATGTGAAGGTCGGAGAGGATTATCATGATGCTGGTGCTGCTGGTGATGATGATGCTGATGCTGATGCTGATGCTGTTGATGATGATGATGAAGGTGATGCTGATGATGATGATGATGATGATGATGATGATGCTGATGATGATGATGATGCTGATTATGATGATGATCACGATAAGGATGCGGATGATGATGGCGATGGCGATGGCGATGACGATTACGATGCTGATAATGGCGATGATG
>CAUYUJ010019726.1:1551944-1561944 GCA_963575745.1 Prorocentrum cordatum
AGGTGCGAGCGCAGGAGGATGAGGAGGAGGAAGAGGAGGAGGAGGTGGAGGAGGAGGAGGAGGAGGAGGACGAGAGGGCAGATGTTGTGTAAGTGAGCAACTTGTTCAGCTCCTTGTGTTCGATGTCGTAGTCTCCCAAACAATCAACTACACACAGGCACCTGTACTGGCCAGGTCCCTTGGCACAGCATCGGTGTGCAGGCTCCCCTGGCGTGTCCCAGTATGGACTGGCCAGCATCGTGGGCCGTTCGCCCTTAGTCGATCTTGCAATTCCGATGAAGCCACATCTATCCTGCGACATCTTCCCGCTCCAAACCATTTTTTATCCCTGTTGGTCTTTTTGAGCCTCGGGAGGGTGTCTTGAGGCCTGCGGAGGCCTGACTTTTGGGGCTCCCGCCTACCAGCTTGCGTGAACCAGTCCCCGCTCCCCGCTTGCTTCTCGGTTGTCCCCGCGCCCTCGCCCCTTTCGGTACCGTCGTGATGATCGCGGAGGGCTGCATCATGGCCCGCGTGTGCCACATGAACCGCTGCCCGGTCGGCGTGGCGACCCAGAACGAGGACCTGCGGAAGAAGCCCGCCGCCCAGCGCGCTTGGCGAGGGGAGCCGTCAGTCGGACCTCGCCTGGCCATCCGGGGAGACGGGTGGGCCCGCCCATGCGGGTGTTGCCCAAGGCGCTTCTGGCCCAAGGTTCTATTGTTGTTTGCAGTCCGGCTGTTTTCGGTGCGTCCATTGGTGCGTGGGCCTCATGAGCTCTCGCCCGAGCGCGGGCCACTTTTCTGGATTCCAGTAAAGAGACTGGAATCCAGAAAAAGTGGCCTCCCCCGCCTTCCCCTGACCCTCCTGCTCCTCCCGCTCCTCCCACTCCGGCTGCTGCTGCTGCTGCTGCTGCTGCTTTTCGCTCTCCTCCTCCTCCTCCTCCTCCTCCTCCTCCTCCTGCTCATCTTTCGGCTCATCCTCCCGTTTACCCGCCACCTCTTCCCGGGAGGCCCCCGCGGCCTGCAGAGTCTCCCGCGCCGAGGCCCAGAGGGCCCCGGGTGCCCCCCCCGGGTGGCGCGCAGAGGAGAGGGGTGCCTCGGGCCACGGACCCCCCTCTGGCAGCCCTCGAGTGCCCGCCTCGGGTCACGCCACCCTTCGGGCGACGGCCGCCGTGCGCCAGGCCCGCCCCGGTGCGCGCCGTCGCGCGTGCCAGCACGCGCGGAAGCGTGCCTCGAGCTCGCCCAGAGCGCGGTCGGCGTCGCCCAGCGCCTCGGCCATCCGCTTCCTCGCCCGTACCCCGCCCTCCTCCCTCCCTCACCTCCCTCCCTCCTCCTCTTCCTCCCTCCTCCTCCTCCTCCCTCCTTCCTCCTTCCTCCTTCCTCCTCCTTTCCTCCTTCTTTTTTCCTCCTTCCTCCGTTCTCCTCCTTCCTTCCTCCTTCCTCCTTCCTCTTTCTTCTCCTTCCTTCCTCCTCTTCCTCCTCCTCCTCCTCCTCCCTCCTCCTCCCTCCTCCTCCCTCCTCCTCCTCCTCCCTCCTCCTCCTCTTCCTCCTCCCTCCTCCTGTCCTCCTGCTCCTGCTCCTGCTCCTGCTCCTCCTCCTCCTCCTCCTCCTCCTCCTCCTCCTCCTCCTCCTCCTCCTCCTCCTGCCCCTCCTTCGCAATGACACATTATCGAAGACGCCTACGGCGAATCACCGCCGCCCCCTGCCTTTGTGGAAGCGCCTATGTGGCCGAACGTTGAGGCCAGACCTGCCAAGCCATCGGACCATGTGTTCCCCGAATCGGTTTGGAAAGCCTTCGGGGAACACGTGGGCGTCTTGATGGTCATCGTCGCCGTCTTGGAGGCCTCTTGGGCGATCTTTCGGCGATCTTTGGGGGCTCTTGGGCCGTCTCGGGCCGTCGGAAGGCCGAAAGAAGGGAAATGCCCAAATCCATCAAAAACCTTGGGAAAATCAGTGATTTTGGCATCTTTTGGCCTTCCTGGAGGCCCTCTTGGGGGCCTCTTGGGCCCTTTTGGGCCAGCTTCGAGCCAACTTCGGCCATCTTGGTGGGTTCCTGGCACGTCTGACGCCGTCGGGAGCCGTTTTGGGGGCCTTTCTGGGCCAACGGGGGACCCTCTTGGGGCGCTCCAGGGCCGTCTTGGAGGCCATCTTGGGCGTCTTGGAGGCCATCTTGGGCGTGTTGGAGGCCTCTTGGGCCGTCTTGGGGCCCTCTAGGGGCCATCTTGGAGGCCACTTGGGCCATCAGGGGGCTCTCTTGGGGGCCTCTTGGGCGATCTTGGGGGCTTCTTGGGCCGTCTTGAGCCGTCGGAGAGCCGAAAAGGCGCAAATGCCAAAATCCTTCAAAAACCAAGGGAAAATCAATGATTTTGCCCTCTTCGGACTCTCCTGGAGGACCTCTTGGAGGCCTCTTGGGCCGTCTGGGAGGCCTCTGGGGGGCCTCTTGGGCCGTCTTGGGCCGTCTTGGACTCTCTTGGGCCGTTTTGGAGGCCGTCTTGGACCATCTCGGGCGGACTTGGAGGCCATCTTGGGCCATCTTCGCGATTTTTTGAGGATGTCCCGAGCGAAACGGCCGTTTTTGCGCACGGTGGCGGGTTCTGCCGGAGCCCACTGGGGAGTTCTTTTGGAAAAAGAACCAAAACCAAAACCTAACAGCTCGTCCAGCACGCCGTGCACCCCTGCAAGCAGGGGGCGGCGGATCCAGCTGCCTGCGGCAAGTCCCGCCACCGTGCCACCGCCACCGTGCCAGTCTGGCATGTTTGGTGGCGAAAATGCGAGGGTACACGTGAGGCCGTCACATGTGTAACTTCGGGCCTCTTGAAGGTTTCTGGGGGCCTCTTGAGGGTTCATTGGGGCCTCGTGGGGCCCGGCAGCGCCTTGGGGGCTCCTCGGGGGCACTTGGGGGTACTCATTGGGCCGTCTGAGGGCGATGCGGGCGCTGTCAGAGTCCATCCTGGGGGGCTCTCTGGGTCGTCTTGGGGCTCTCCTGGGCCGTCTTGGGACTATCTTGGTGCCCTCCTGGGCCGTCTTGAGTCCATCTTGGATCGTTTTCGGTGCTTCCAAGTGTGCTCCCGCTGCAGCGTGGGCCCAATTAGCTCTCGCCCGAGCGCCGGCCACTTTTTTCTGGATCCCAGTCTTTTCTCGTCGTTGTCACCCTCCTCATTCTCCTCCTCCGCCTTCCCCTGATCTTCCTGTTCCTCCCGCTCCTTCTACTTCGGCTTCTGCTCCTGTTCGCCATCGTCCTCCTTCCTCCTGCTCCTCCTCCTCCTCCTCCTCCTCCTCCTCCTCCTCGTCCTCCTCCGCTTCCTCCTTTTCTTCCTGCTTATCTTTCTGCTCATCCTCCTGTTTACCCGCCACCTCCTCCAAGGTACGCAGCTCCCTGTTGTCCGATGCCGCACAACACGACGTGGTCCTCGTTGGAGTTTCATGCCCGCCACGACGCAGGCCCGCGGATCGAGGAACGCAGCGCAAGGGGCAGAGGCGGGTGGTAGGGGTATGATATCAGATACGTCGCGAGCGCGCCTAGCTTGTCCTCCTCTCTCCGTGCTTCTCTCTCCTCCTCTTCAGCCTCCTCCGCCAGCGCTGTGCAGAACTCCACCCCTGGAGGTTGGCTGGTTCGCCTCGGCGGGTGCGGGCAGCCAGATGCACATAGCGCAGCATGGGGCAGGCTCAGCAGAGGGCCCCTCCCTGGGGCAAATGGGTCAAGGCCGACCTGGCCTTCGCCTGTACTACTCCAGGCTGTTTCAGGGTGCACGTGGGCCGCTTGCTCGTCGTCGGAGCCAGAAACATCCTCCGCCCGTGAGTGGCGTTCTCCGAGTTGCCAAACGGGCGGACGCGCCTGAGAAGCCCATGCGCATCTGCAGCAACTTGTCTCCCCCCTCCGTGAGGAGGGCGTTAACAGGGTGTCGAGCACGGCTGGCCGCGCCCCACGTACCTGTATGGGAGGTCCTCCTCGCCTGGTGCTCCCCCTTGAGCTTCATACGTTTTCCTGCTCCCCCCCTCCTCCTCCTCCTCCTCCTCCTCCTCCTCCTCCTCCTCCTCCTCCTCCTCCTCCTCCTCCTCCTCCTCCTCCTCCTCCTCCTCTTCCTCCTCCCCGGGGGTGCCGCCCTCGAGTGCTTCTTCTCTCCCCTGAGCTCCGTTCCACGGGCGCGTGGGGGGTGGGGGGTGGGACTGCTCGCGGAGGAGCTGGAGGGCGCGCCGTCCTTCGTGGGGCGTGGGCGTGGGGAGGCGGGGGGCAGGTCGCGACATGCTGCTGTGCATCCTCGGGGGACCTCTCCTGTCCTGTGAACGGGTTCGACGCGGTTTAGGCACGGATGCGGCACGGATGCGACGCGGGTTCGACACGGACTCGACTCGTTCGACACGGAGTCGACGTGGGTTCGACGTGCATCGCGGCGCGACGGGACAGACAAGGTCCCCCGACGATGCAGCACAAGATGCGGGGGGTGGGTTCGGTGCGCGCTGGCGGGGTGGGCGGCAGAGCAGGGCGTCGGGCGGGGTGGTGTGGACGTTTCTTGTTTCGGGAAGAGTGCTTGAGCTGGAGCACAGCTGGCGCGAGTGTCGAGAACGGCCGCAGCTCCTGCGGGCCTGGGCCGAGGGCAGCCCCCCCCCCCCCGCTCGCCCCTTCGTGCCTGGGCTCTCCGCACGGGACTGCCTCTTCGCTCGTCGCACCTCCCCTGGGCCCTGGGCCCTCTGCGAATGGCCTCCGACGAAGGCGTCTATACACCACCACCGTGCCAGGCCAGGGCCATCCTGGGCCCTAGGATGGTGTATAGACCCTCCTGGCCTCGGCCAGGAGGGCGTATACACCGTGCCAGGGCCAGAATGACCCTGGCTTGGCACGGTGGTGGTGTATAGATGCCTCCTGTGTAAATGGGCGTCGCTTCGCCGCCCCCCCCCCGCGAGATGCCGACTGCTGCCGCTCCCCCATCCTCCTCCTCCTCCCTCTCCTTCTCCTCCTCCTCCTCCTCCTCCTCTCCTCCTCCTCCTCCTCCTCCCCTTGCCCCTCCTCCTCCTCCGTCCCCCCCTTCCCCTCCTCCCCCTCTTCTACATTCTCCTCCTCCTCCTCCTCCGTCCGTGGCTATTGTTTGAGCGTTTTTTCGGCTCAAACTACCAAGCTCTGGCTTCACTGCACCTCAGTCGACGCGCTCGACCTGTTGGACTTGAGGGGACCCCAGCCTGCAACGGCTCGGAATGGCGGCCGAGTCCCAGCCGAACGCTCGCATGTACGTGGCCATCAGCACCGCGATGATCGGTGCCATCATGTTCGGGATCGACTGCGGTAACTTCGGATCCGTGCAGGGGTTTGGCAGCTTCCGCGACACCTGGTGCCTCCGGAGCTATGGCGACGCCACGTCGTGCGGGGACGACGCCACCCATGGGGCGGCGAGTAACGCCAGGTTCGGCGGCATCGTCGAACCGACCCCTGTCCCCATCCCCATCCCTGTCCAGACCCACACCATCTCAGCAACCATTCCCATCCCCCATCCCTTTCCCTATTCCTTTCCCTTATCCTTATTCCATCCCCAGCCACAGCCCCAGCCCCAGCCCCAGCCCCATCCCTCCCCGAAACCCGCAGGGAGCAGCCTGTATCCCCATCTAGGGGGTTACATCGGCCAGTGGGGCCCAGGCCACGCACAGTGGGACAGGGGGCAGAGAAACGATGCTCAGTTAGGAAGGCGCCAACTATAAACCTCCACCGCTCCAGGATCTGTTTCTGTGTGTGTGTGTGTGTGTGTCCTCCTGCCCTGGGCAAGAGGAGCAGGAGCAGGAGCAGGAGGAGGAGGAGGAGGAGGAGGAGGAGGAGGAGGAGGAGGAGGAGGAGGAGGAGGAGGATGGGAGGAGAAGGAGGGGAGGAGGAGGAGGATGGAGGAGGAGAGGAGGAGGAGGAGGAGGAGGAGGAGGAGGAGGAGGATGGGAGGAGGAGGAGGAGGATGGGAGGAGGAGAGGATGGGAGGAGGAGGAGGAGGAGGAGGAGGGAGGAGGAGGAGGAGGAGGAAGATGGGGAGGAGGAGGAGGAGGCGGAGGAGGAGTAGGGGGAGGGGGAGGGGGAGGGAGGAGGAGGGAGGAGGAGGGAGGAGGAGGAGGAGGAGGAGGAGAGGAGGAGGAGGAGGAGAGGAAGAGGAGGAGGAGAAGGAGGAGGAATAATAAGCATAATAAGCATACTACTACTACTACTACTACTAATAATAATAATAATACTAGAAATAATAATAATAATAATAATAATAATACTAATAATCATCATAATAATATTAAAACGAATAAGACGAATACCTATACGACCACCCTACGGGTGATAAGGAGGTTGGGGGGGGTGGAGGGGCCGAACAATGGGCAACAGTGGTGATTGTTCTCCTGACGATGCCAGTGGAGATTTTTTTGTCGGAGGCCTGCTGAAGCCCGCAGATCGTGGATCGGCCCCGGAAGCGGCGCAACACTGTGCGTGGTGGAGGAGAACCTGAGAGAAGACCTCATTCGCTGTCTCATTCGGTCTCACTACCGATCTCACAATCGATATCACTATCGACGTCATCATCATCATCATCATCATCATCATCATCATCATCATCATCATCATCATCATCATCATCATCATCATCATCATCATCATCATCACATCAACATCAACATCAACATCATCATCATCATCATCATCATCGCCATCATCAACATCATCTCATCATCATCATTACCATCATCATCATCATCATAATCATCATCATAATCATCATCAACAGCATCATCGGGACACCGACGGGACACCGACGGGACACCGGCGGGACACCGGCGGGACACCGCGCGCCACCGGCCGCCCGGCGGAGAATCATTTGGTCCGGCCGCGCCTCAGCCACAGGAGACTTTCCTCTCGCCCGCCCACGCAGCTTCGCCTCGCCCGCACGGCACGCACGAACACGAAACCGAAATCGATTTCCCGGTAGGGGGGCTTTCCGTTCCACTTCGATCTCACCCCCCAACCTCCGACTAATAACATTAAGAATATTCAATAATCAGAATAAGACGAATAATAACAATACGAAGGACAATACGTGTAATACGCAGACGAACACTACTAATACAACTACCACGAATAATAAGACTACTAATAATACGACGAAGACGAATGACACAAGCAAGACAAATAATAGTCCTAGTCATAACACAACGACTAATATTAACAACAATACGAAGACGACGAGTACTAGTACTCACACGAATGATAATACTACTACTCAGCTGACGAAGAATAATGCTACTAATCATGAACATGGTACTACTAAGATTAATAATACGACTACGAATAATAATACTAATACGAAAGAGAAGAGTAGTACGAAAACTATCAATACTAACAAACGAAGAATCACACGACTACGAAACATACTACTACTAAGAATACTAAGACAACAGACTACTAAAACGAATACTAATACGACGTCTAACACTAATACTACGAACGCTACGACTAATACACATAAGAAGACAACAACACATACCAACAATCCTAAGACTATTAATGCGACTAAGAATAATACGAATAGTAATAATAATACGAAGAGGAGGAGGAGACGGAGTAGGAGGACGAGGCGGGGGCGGAGGTGGAGGCGGAGGCGGAGGCGGAGGAGGAGGAGGAGGAGGGAGGAGGGAGGAGGAGGAAGGAAGAGGGAGGATGAGGGAGGAGAGAGAGAGGGCTCAGGCGGGATGCGGAGGAGGGGGGAGGACGAGGAGGAGGAGGAGGCGGAGGAGGAGGAGGAGGAGGAGGAGGAGGAGGCGGAGGAGAGGAGGAGGAGGAGGAGGCGGAAGAGGCGGAGGAGGCGGAGCGGCGGAGGATGCGGAGAGAGCGGAGGAGGGAGGAGGAGGGAGGAGGAGGAGGAGGGAATGAGGAGGAGGATGAGGGAGGAGATAGAGGAGGAGGGAGAATAGGGAGAAGGGGGAGGAGGAGGGAGGAGGAGGAGGAGGGAGGAGGGAGGAGGGATGAGGGAGGAGGGATGAGGAGAAGGAGGAGGAGGATGAGGTGGAGGAGGAGGAGGAGGAGGAGGAGGAGGAGGAGGAGAGGGGAGGAGGAAGGAGGAGGAGGAGCGAGGAGGAGGAGGAGAGGAGGGAGGAGGAGGATGAGGAGGTGGAGGGGGCGGAGGAGAGGAAGAGGAGAGGAGGAGGAGAGGAGGAGGAGAGGAGGAGAGGAGAGGAGGAGGGGGGAGGAGGAGGAGGAGGAGGAGGGAGGAGGAGGAGGAGAGGAGGAGGAGGAGGAGGGGGGAGGGGAGGAGGAGGAGGAGGAGGAGAGAGGAGGAGGAGGAGGAGGAGGAGGAGGAGGAGGAGGAGGAGGAGGAGGGGGAGGAGGAGGAGGAGGAATGATAGGAATACGCATGAGCAGGCGAATGATAATGAGAAGAAGCCGGATACCACGACACTTCCGAATATCAATGCTACTATTAAGAGTAAGAATAATACTGATAATACTACTAGTACCAATGCGCATACTAATAAGCATACTAATCCGAATATTACGCATATTAATGCTACTAAGGCGACGAATCATAAACACATTAATAATACTAATGCTGATAGTACTCATACGGCTAATCATAAGACGGCTAAGAAGGATACTACTAAGAAGACTAAGCAGACTAATACTACACATACTCATAGAAGAAGCATAATAATAACACTACTAAAAAAGAAGAACATGACTCCAACTAAGACAACTCATACTACTAATAATAGGCACACGAATAAGACGACGACGAATAATCATAGTCAGAGTTCGAGGGAGACGAACATGAACACTACGAATCGTCAGACGAAGACTAGTACTACTATTGAGAAGGAGAAGAACACTAATAATGATGATGAGAATACTAAGATTAGTCACAATAATACTACCAATAATAATACTAAGAATACGAATGCTGATACTACTAATACTAATAACACCCATAATGATACTACGACTAATAATATTTATAGATAAAATACGAAGGGTTCTTACTCGGTGTGCTTAAAGGGCCGGGCAGTGGAGTACGCCCCGGGCGGTTCCCCCAGGATCCGCCCCGCGGTTCCCCCAGGATCCCCCGCTTTGCCTAGCCTAGCTTAGTTTAGCTTAGCTTAGCTTAGCTTAGATTAGCTTAACTAGGCTTAGCTTAGCTTGGCTTGGCTTGGCTTAGCTTAGCTTAGCTTAGCTTGGCTTGGCTTGGCTTTTCTTGGCTTGGCTTAGCTTAGCTTAGCTTGGCTATGCTTAGCTTAGCTTGGCTGAGCGCAGCGCAGCATAGCGCAGCGCAGCATTAGCACAGCATGGCATACCATAGCATCGCCATGCACAGCATAACATAGCATAGCATAGCATAGCACATCATATCATATCATATCATATATCATATCATATCATAGCTCAGCATAGCATAGCATTTCATATCATATCATATCATAGCATAGCATAGCATTGCTTATCATAGCACAGCGCATCATAACATAGCATATCATATCATAGCCTATCATAGTTCATCATAGTATCGCATAACATAACATATCATATCACATCGCAGCGTATCGTATCATAGCATAACCTAGCATAGCATAGCATAGCATAGCGCAGCATAACATAGCATAGCATAGCATAGCGAGCCATAACTTCGCTTACCTTAGTTTAGCTTAGAGCAGCGCAGCATAGCCCAGCGCAGCAATAGCACATCACAGCATAGCATAGTCGCTCATCGCATAGCATAGCATAGCATATCATGCAATGCACAACCATAACCACTGCGACAGTGTAGATGTAGATGTAGATGTATGTGTGTGTGTGTGTAGACGTGGATGCATGTGTATATGTAGATTTAGGTGTATATGTAGGTGTATGTGTATGCGTTGATGTAGATGTAGGTGTGAGTCTCGCGGTTGATGTTGATGTAGATGTACATGCAGGTGTATATATTACTGTAG
The DNA here is from genome assembly GCA_963575745.1 of Prorocentrum cordatum. Classification (NCBI taxonomy): domain Eukaryota; class Dinophyceae; order Prorocentrales; family Prorocentraceae; genus Prorocentrum; species Prorocentrum cordatum. The sequence goes on from CAUYUJ010019726.1 coordinate 1,561,850, forward strand.
CTGTCGGTCGAGATGTAGATGCTGCTTTCCTATATGCTCCACCTCCTAGGTAGGGTAGCACTGGGATACTACTACTTCTATTACTAGTAAGACTA
>CAUYUJ010019726.1:1564444-1580501 GCA_963575745.1 Prorocentrum cordatum
CAATAAGTGGCGCAGGAAGCTGAGCCTCGCCGCTGGGCAAGTCTGCGCGTTTAGCCCCATTCGCAGAGTATCCGATCTGGCAGCGCAGTTCAAAGTAGACCGGCGGACAATTCGCCGCGTGCGATGTTTTTTTGCAGCTGTGTATTTGCAGGTGCAGTTGGTCATTATCGGATGTCTTGTCGTTCGAGCAACTCTTGTCCCTCCTGATGTTTTTGGTTTCCGCTTGAGTTGGGACGAAACTGGCCAACAGCTTTCGCTTGTGACAAAAGAAGGGAGGGAACCGTCCACGTATCAAGTGATGGCCGCCAGGATGTTTATTGTCATCTGTTGGGGACAGGAGGTGTACGAGTTTGGCGTGGCGATGCCCCCGCTGATCGTTGCCAGCACGGCGGCTTCGCAGATCTTCAAAGTGTTGTACACCCACCCAATGCTTGCAAGGATTTGGCGGGGCATTAACGTCTTGATGCAGAAAGCGGTCTTCACTGTTTCACTTGGGGAGACAGATGCTGCGATGCCGAACCAGATGTTGAGCGCAGTTCAATTCGCAAACGTCGCTGCGGGTGAGCATCATGACCACTGGTACTGTAGCCTCCACCAAAACCAGTTATGCGAAGTATCCGTGACGACAATTATATCCCATGCTCCGTTCCACTTGATATCCAGGTTGTATAGTTTGGCCTTGTTGTTGCGCGGGGGGGCAGCTTGGTTGCGCATGAAGAGAAGTCTCCCCGCGCTGCTAGCCGACGACAGGGTACAGGTGCGCGCGGGCGCGCCCCCGGCAGGTGCCGCCGAGTTCAGCAGGGAGGTGTGCCAATACATGATGTGTAATTACATGCGGTTTGCAGTTACTACTGCCCGGAAACACCACTGGTTAGCCAACGTCGGTTTCGACGGCGACCCGGGCGAGGACACCGACGCGGACCAGTGGGGCGCCGACATTGACGATGACCGGGAATTCAAGCATAAGGGTTTCGATGCGTATGTCAAATCCCTGAGAGAGCTCAGGGCTGTGATGAACGGGTGCTGGTGGTCCCCTTACGCCGTCCAGCACTTCTGCAGTGGGGCGTGCGAGTGCACGACGCTCGCAGAGCACGTGGCGAAGCTCGCCCCGGCGATTACGAAAACAGTGCTCCATCATATGCCACTGGTGCCCTCCGTGAACAAGTGGACCAAACTTGGGCCTTGCGTGGATGTGCTGGTGTTTGGGCTCCTGGCTCATCGCGTCCTCCCCGTGTGCTTTGAGAGCTTGAAGTTCAAGGCTCCGCCCAGCAGGGATGACCATGAAGCTGATGACCAATTCAAGTTTGAGGCCGATTTTTCGGCGCTGCAGGGCAAACGATTTCGCTTGGCGCTGGACATGCTGAAAAGCGAGGCCTCGGTCGGATGCATAGTGATGCTCGGCATAGTGCTGGAACCTGTGCGGCACGTGTCGGCTTGGCTCATGAGACGGGCGCGTGAGTGTCCGGATCCCTGCGGGCGCCCTGCTGTCTTAGATTTCTTCAACGACCGCTTTAACCCTGTCGTCCACGCGAGGCAGTACATCTCAACTTTGCTCAGTGGCCGCGCCACGCGCCCGGTGCTGCTGTGGAGGATTCGGCAGCGCGAGTCCCTTCAAGATTGGTTTGGCAAGCACCCCGAGGACATCCGCCTTTTCCGCAGATTGCTTCTCGCTTTGGATTGCGCATTATTTCGCCGGCATTATTGCCCGTCGAGGCGGTTCCCTTGGGGCCTCGTTCGTTTGTGCGACGACCGCTTCTCCGCAGCGGAGCGGGAACAGTTGGCCGAGAAGTTCTTCCGCACGCCCGAGTGTTGCTTGCACCCGGGCTTCGCGCGGAAGGTGGCCTCTGCGCTGGCGTCCTCCAGGGAGCTGCTGACAGAGAAGTGGCTGGCCAGGCTGAGGGTGTTGGTCCGCGTCCTCACATTGCAAGTCGCTGACGTCGAGTGGCGCCACGGCCGCAACCGCCAATTTGGGAACAACAACGGGTTGAGCTCTATGCATCAGATGGTGGCTCGGAGCGTTTGTTCTGAGGCAGTCGTCCTACACGGTGCTGTTCGGCGACGCCGCGATCTTCTTCACCGCCGCCAAATGCCTCCGGCTCGCCAGGCCGTCGGCGACGGCGGGGCCGTCGGTGGCGGCGATGGCCGCGCGGCAGGCAGGGTGCGGGCGCCCAACCCCAAGGATTTATTCATCCTTGATTTCCACGCAGGTTGCACCGCGCGCGACGAGCGCGTGAATCCCGTTCTCCAGGACTCGGACTGGGGAAGGGCGGGGAGGAAGGTTTGGCCCACCTGTGCACCGAGCCTGCGCGTTCCCTGCCCCAGCACCCCCACACCGCGGGGGGGAGTGGGGGGGTGCTGGGGCAGGGAACTCGCGGGCTCGTTGCCCAGGCGGGGTACGGTCGCTTTGCTCTGCCCCGCCCCCAGGACACCAAGGACCGCATCGACCGGGAGTTCGCCGAGCTCACCCCGGAGGCTGTGGCGGAGTATGGCAGGCGGTCCGAGTTGATGAAGGCGGCCGCGGCGCAGAACAGAGAGAAAAGGAAGCGAGACAGAGAATGCCGCCAGGCCGAGGTTTTCGCGCCCTCGACCTTCGCCGCTTCCCGCGGCGCGTTCAGGCAAGACCACGCCGGCGAGCATTTTTCCAGTCTTCTGGAGTCGTGCCAGTGCGGGGCTCCTCGCTGCAGGCACTGGGCGCTGGCCGCCAATCTGAACGCGGCGGAGCCAGAGGTGGAGCACCTGGAATCGGATAAGTTCGCGTTGTTCACTGGCGCCGCCCAGGCCATAGCTTCTCGGGCGCCCACTTTCCCATCAGGTGACTATCCTTTGACGGTCCCCTCATTGAAGAGAGCGCTCAAGAGTAATACTCTGAGCGCCTGCGAGGCCGAGTTCAGGGAGGTGACGAACGGGTACGTTTTGGCACCTCCACGGTTCCAGTTCCCAGAGCGCGTCGCCTACCCAAAGTGCTGTGGTGCGCTTTGCAGCAACACAAATTCTTTGAGCAAGGCGCGGGCGTACCTTCGATTGTTGGCTGGATTCGCTTCCTTTTCGGCGAAGTTCAAGCCCGCGGATTTGCCAGAGCAGGATCTGCTACTTCTGCTGCATGGGAATCTTGGGAGCGGTGCCAGCATCCTGGAGTACGCTTTCTTTCCTCATGCCGCTGGGCGTTTTTGCCACCACCCGCCAGAACAGACGTTCGTCAGGCTCGAGGCCGCTGGGGACGGAGACCAGACCCACGTCATCGGCCTGGAGCTCAAGGTCGCGCGGGAGCGATTCGTCGATCCTGGAAAGCGGTGCCAAGGACGATTTAATCGTCAGAGGTCTCGGGCGGGGTTGGTGGCAGAAAAGCTTCCTGCAAGCGACTCGCCGTGGCCCGCTCCGTTGTTCGCTCGGCCCCCCCGCCCTTTCCCCACCCGCCGCTTGGTCGGCACCGGGGGGGTTTGCGCGGTCGGTCGGCTATGTCGTCTGGGCCGCGACGTTCACGTTGGTACCCCCAGGTGCCGCTCGCCGATGGACCAGCAGGCGCAAGGCGCTAAGGTCGGTTGAAAACGAACGCCCCGTGTGAAGGTTGTACCCAATAGCAGTTCTTGCAACCAGGGGGCGAGATTTCGTCACGTGGTTGCCCGTGCCGCCTTGTGGGCGCCCCTTGCGCTGGGCGTGTCGGCCGAGGTTTCGCCGCGCGGCCGCCCGCGCCGCCTCGTGGGCGCTCCGTGCGCTGGGCGGGCGCTTGCACCGCATAGCTTGCGCATCACAGCTTCTCCCGCGCGGCGTGCGCTGCGAAGTTATCATATCTTGCTTGGCCCGCATAGATTGCGCCACGTGGCGGGCACCGCAAAAGGCACACACTCACGCTGCCAGGGTTTCCCAGAGCCCCCCCCCAGGGGTCGAGACCAGGGCATCCAGGGATGAGCAGGGGGCGGGGGGTGGCGATAATGCGGGTGCTCCTCCTCGTCCTTCTCCTCCTCCTCCTCCGCGCCGCCCCCCCCTGCCCGCGTGTCGACGTGCGCCCACCACCCCCCTACCTCGGCATCAACCGCTGTGGAGGCGTCAAAGGAAGGTCGGGGCGCCCGATTGTCGGCCATCCGCATTTCGGCATTTTTGCATTAGCGGGCCGCGGGGTTGAACAATCGGCCGGTCGAAAACAAACATAGTCCGGCGCGAACCTGCGCGGGGGGGCCCACCAGCGGGGGGACGCCAAGGCGCCCTTTTTTTTGTTTTTTTTTTTTTTTTTATTTTTTTTTTATTTTTTTTTTCTTGTTTTTTTTTTTTTTTTTTTTTTTTTTTTTTTTTTTTTTGTTTCTTTGTTTTTTTTGTTTTCTTATTTATTTTTTTTTTTTTTTTTTGATTTTTTTCTTTTTTTGGGAGAGGAGGAGGAGGAGGAGGAGGAGGCAGAGGGTGGAGGGAGGAGGCGGGGGGCAGGGGAGGAGGGGGACCAAGAGGAGGGGCGCGATAATGCGGGTGATCCTCGCCCAGGCGCCTGCGGTGCCCCCTCCTGCTCCTTCCTCCTCCTCCCGCTCCTCCTCCGCCCAGTACCCTTCCGTAAACGTATTTTTCTCAAGCTGTTGCCCCCTGTTCGGCTGGCGATTATCGGATCGATGGCGTCCCTGGAGACATATGTGGGCCGCGGGGCCCACGATTACAGGGTCATCATTCCCTCGGTCGACCGGCCAGCTGTGCTGTGCAACACAACTCTCCATTTTTTGATTAATGTGCAAGCCGTCCCGCCAGAGAGGATCCACGTGTGGGTGGCAGACGCTACACTCCCACGCCAGACGCTTCCTGAAAAAGACCGCTACGCGGATGCTCTGCAGAGCCGCGGGTGGGACAGAGTGCAGCTTCGGGTGGGCGTCCTGGGATTGACGGCCCAATGGAACCACATCGTGAACGCGTACCCCCAGAACACGTACATCGTGTGCGTCCTCGACAACGTGCGGCGCATCCACCGGCGCGTGGAGAGCCGCGCTGGCCGTAAGAAGATCGAGCTGGCCAGCCCTCTTTTCAAGGCGCTGGTGCAGCACGCCGGCGATCTCTGTCACCGCCATGGCTCGTGGATGTGGGGTCTCTGCCCTGCCCAATCCCTGATGAGCATGTCCCCCAATGGCATCAGCAGAAAATTTGGGTTAGTGCAAAACGCAGTGCTGGGCTTCTGGACCCGGCGGGACCCCTCCCTCTGTTGCAAAGGCTTTTGTTTAGACTTGGAGTATTCTTGCAGGTATTGGCAGTCCGACGGAATTCTATTGCGATATGAGATGCTGTGCGCCTCGCGCCCGTACGGAACCGCGGGTGGGCAATCGACCGTCGCAGGCAGTGGCCGCCGAGAAGTGGAATCTACGCACATCCAAAAATTGGCACGTGAGTTTCCCCACCTTTTGAAGTATGCTCCAGAAAAAGGCACCAAAACCGTCCAGCCAGTGCGGATTTTTCCTGTGGGCCCCAGCCCGCTGCAGCTCAAGACGGAGACCACAAGGCAGGTGATCTTCGCGAAACGACCCGCCAGCAGCACGGAGAAGTACAGGCGGTCCCGTGGCCTCCCACTGAACACACGGAAAAAACTCAAGCCAGGACGCAAGCCCCTTGGCAAGAAAGCTATGTCCCGTGCAGAGATCAGCCGTCGGCAGCGCGAGCGAGCGCAGAAAAAACTATCATCGATCATCATATTCCGTTGTCGCCGAACCATGGTTGTGGCAGATCTGTTGGCCGGCCCGTTGCGCAAACGCGCCGTTGCCGGCGCCCCAGGGGGCCGCGGCCTCCTTCCCGCCCCTGTCGTCGTTGCGGAGAATCGACTATGTGTAGTTCCCCTATACAAAAAAACAAAAATACTCCTCTCCTCTCTCCTCTGACTTGGTCCGCCCTCCTCCCGCTCGCGCCACCGCCGCCGCGTGGGCAGCGAGTGGGCGGTCAGCAATGATCCCGCGGCCCCCGCGGGCGTCGCGTGGTGTTCGCAGGCAATGCAGTGTTCTACGCCCGCCTGGCGTCCGTGTGTTTGGCAATGTCCAAGTGGCCCCGCGGTGTTCACAGGTCGAGCGGTGTTCAGAAGCTGGCTGTTCATGTTTTTTTCGCAACGTCCCGAAACCGCGTGTTGTTTACAGGCCTTGTGGTGTCCACGGACATCAGGTTGTGCGCAAAAGGGGTCCACTGGTCCTGTGGTGTCACAGGCCTATCCTGTCCTGGATTGACCCGACGGGCCGCGGAAAGCCAAGTTACGCGCGAACTGCGCGATACTAATTGTTGGCCCGGAAACCGGTGTGGCGACGACGACGACGACGGCGGCGGCGGCGCGACGGAGGCGATGACGACGACGACGACGACGACGGACCGACGGCGACGACGGACCGACGGACCGAGTTATGAAACCTGAGGGGAAGCGGCCAGAAACACTTGGGCTCCCCGCCTTCGCCCCCCCCCGGTGCGTGAGAATCTGGAAGAGTGAGCTTTCAAAAACAACCTCACGCCTTAAAGGGCTGGTGGGATTAACGACAGTGCTTAGCACGAGTGGCCAAGCGGACAATTGCAATTGCTCCTGCAACGGTCGTCAATGCCACGGGGGGCGGCGCGAACTGCGCGATACCAAACGTTGGCCCGGAAACTGCCCCGCATGACCCCGGGAGGCACCAACAGTGGCCTGAGAGAGCTCAGGAGGAAGACGGGGTGCAACAGATGGAGGCAGATGGGGGGAGAAAGACGAGGAGGAACAGCAGGAGGCGGAGGAAAAGGAGGAGGGGGAGGAAGAGGATCGGGAGGGTTCTGTTTAGCATGCGCCCGCGTGGCTCCCTGGTCGGCGGCGCACCCCAGAGATCCCCAGAAATGAGCGGTCGGGGGGTAGCTGCACGACAGTAGCATGTCTTCTTCAGGCGTCACAGCGGCTATGTCCGAGCAGATGCTCGCCCGCCGCTTCGTGGAATTGGCCACAACGTCGATGGACCAAGTGTGTGAGCTCAAGTCGGTAACCCTGAAACCCTTGGCGTACCGGGACATCTGCCTGGACCGCGTTGTCATTCAAGGCTTCCACGGCACTGCGCAGCCGTTCGAAATCGACGTCGGCCGGGAAGCGCCGAAACCAAAGCCAACGAGTGGAGCAGCGCCCAAAAAGGGCGCCGTTGACTTGTGCGGCGACGTGTTGGGCGAGTCCACTGGCGCTGGCGTTGCCGCGCACAAGGGCGCGTCGAAGGCGGGCGGCGGGGCCGCCGTGGTTGACGCCGGCACCGGGGGCATTCCATCAGCAGGCCCCTCTGGCGCGAGCCCCCCGCCCACCGAGAGCGCCGACATATCTGGCATGATGAAGGAGTTGGGCCTTTCAGCCTCAGACATTTCGGAGGGTGATTTTATGAAAGCCGACGGTGTCATGAAAGCAGTGGTCTCCGCATTGCCTGAGAATGTAAAGGCGGAGCTCGCTGATATTGGTGTTACTGTCGCAGAGCTGGAGGCCGCTCCAGAGGATGATGAGCCCGAGTCGGTCCACAGTGTCACCGACGGGGAGCAGGACATTGACTGCGACGGCGATCCAGGCGACGAGGGGGGGGTGGCCGACGAGGAGCAGAGCGAGGGGGAACCCTGGCCTTGGACGCACATCGAGGAGGATCCGGCGGCCGCCTACAAGTTCCTGTCCAAGGAAGACGGTTCGCCCGTCGGCCGCCTGCAGAGGAGCGGCCGCCGAAATGGCGATCGTAATTGTTGGGTGGTCCCAATCAACAAAACGATCAGCAATGCCCTCCCGCCAATAGCCCCCGTGCGTTGATTCGAAGATGCGCCCCGCGAACACAGAATGACGCAACGGGGGTGCCCGCGACGCGCGGTTGCAGACTGCGGCGCCTCTGGCCGAGTGGCAGGCAGAGGTGTCGGGCAGACTGCAGCCGCGAGTCGTGAACACCTCCTGCTGGGTTGTAGTAGCGTTCCGACCAGGATGGGCGCCGCTTCTCTGAAGGCCACGTGCACCGTGCGCGGCCACGGCAGGTGCGGCTGCTGGGTTGCCCTCAAGCCCCCTGGCGATACTGAGCCAGATGTCCAGCGTCTCGAAAGGGAGTTGGTCGAATGGTTGGCTCACGGTCTTACTGACACAGAGGATGAGCATTATCGAAAGTCCGCGGCTCTTCGCAGGGCCAAAGGCATGCGAGTGAAGGACTAGCAGTCTCTCCGCGCTTTTCTCCCGATGTGGCGTCGCGAGAAAAACAAAAACGTGCATCTTCGCGGGGCCCAGTCCCGCGCCGTGGTCGTGCCTGCCCCTCCTCCCTGTTCGTCCTCCCTCCTCGTGGCCCACGGCCCGTCGGCTTGCCCGTCGGTCCCGTCGGCCCTGTTCGGGGGTCCCCTGGTCCGTTCGTCTCGCCTCGTTCGTGGCCCGTCGGCGTCCCGCAGGAACGCGCCTAATGTGTAGATGTTTATTAAACCGTCTTACTGCTAACCTATTGCTCATCAGCTGCGTCTTCGTCTCCTTCGATTCCTCCTGGACGCGCGCTGAGAAGGTCGCCTACCTTCTGGCCGCGGGGGCGAGCAGGGCGAGGAGGGGCCTCTGGAGGCCCCCGCTCCTCGCTCTGTGGACGGACTCGCCTCGACTTCTGGCTGCGGAAGGCCCCTGGTGGCCCCCGCCCGCCCTCCTGGGGTGCCGCGCCTAGGCCCGAGGGCCTAGGCTGCCTGTGCGTCGGGAGACTGGGTGGGTCCCGACGCGCGGGCGCGGCTCCGGGATCTCCTCGTCGCCACTGCGGCCTCGCGTGGGGCGCGAGGCCGCGCTCGGGGCGGTCCTGGCTCGACTGGACCGTTCTATGCCGCGCCGATCCTCCCCTATTCCTCCTCGTCCTCTTCCTCGTCCTCATCCTCCTTCTCCTCTTCCTCTTCCAGGGTCGGCATCTGCTCAAGTTCCGCCACTCGTGGGATCCATTCGGACGCGAACGGAGAAACGCACACGCGTCAGAAGGGGCGGGGGTGCTCGTAGGGGGGGCCTGCCCCCTGAGAAAGCGAGCCCTCTTTGATAGCCTTCCTGCCTGCTCAGAAGCTTCTCTGAGAGGCCTTCGTGCTCCCATGCGCCCCGGCTGCGTGTACCTCCGCCACGGCGCGCTATTGTGTAATTCCTCTACTATTTGGCCCGCGTGTTGTGCAGGCGCTCACTTTAAAGGAGTAAAAGAAGGGCAGTTCGTCCTAGCGCACCTAGTTCGGCTTCGCGATGGAGTGTGTCTCCGCGCCGCCACGAAAAAAAACGTCTGCGCTGATCGTGTTGTCACGGAGCGCACGTCCTAACTTCGCCGCACCCCGAGGGCAGCCATCCCTCTGAGCCACCGCCATCCCGCATCCCGCATCAGCCCGAACCGCGCGGAGTTTCTTCGCACCGCGTCCAACGCGGAGTGCCCCGCCCGATTGGGCGCACGCGCGGCTGCCGTGCGTCTCCCAACGAGGCGCGCGGCAACCGACGCCTGTCTGGAAATTGCGGCTTGGCTGCTGCGCGGCCGCGTGGAAGTTCAGAGCAGGGTTCGGGCGGGCGCACTCGCCCTTGCGATGGCCGCCGGAGTGCAAAAAAAAACGCGCTGACCGAGCAAGGGCGGGCTCGAAGCCCCATCCCCCGCCCCCGCACGAGGGAGCCGCTCCCGCTCCACGCCCGCGGGCGCTGGCCGCTCCAAGTCTGCGCCCTGCACGGTCCGAAACCGCGCCGGCGGCAGCAGCCGGCAGTTGCCCGGCAGTTGCCGGCAGTTGCCCGGCAGTTGCCCGGCAGTTGCCCGGCAGTTGCCGGCAGTTCGTGGTCGGGCGGGACTGGCGCGTGTCGGGGCGGAAAAGTCTTAAGTTTCTACTTGAGGATAGCGGCTGCGCGCAGGGTTTTTCTTTATGGCACGGCGCGAAAGCATGGCCGGCAGTTGCCCGGCAGGTGCCTGGCAGTTGGTCGCCGACAGTTGCCCGGCAGTTGCCCGGCAGTTGCCCGGCAGTTGCCCGGCAGTTGCCGGCGGTTCTTGAGATGTGCCCGCCTTTCGCCGCGGGTTTCTTCAGACGGCGGAGTGGACCTTTGGACGGGCCGCCCCGCCCTTCGCGGAGCGGCCCGGCGCCCCCGTAGGAATCCCCATTAGAGTCGCCGCAGGTATCCCCGTTGGAATCCCCATAGGACGCCCCGTAGGGATCTCCGTAGGAATCCCCGCAGGGGTCCCCGTGGGAATCACCCTAAGAGTCCCTGCCGCCAACCGCTTGCCTTCCGCGCGCCGTCAGAGAAAACGTACAACAGGACCCATGTTGACTTGGAAATCCAATCGGTCGCCGCTGAGGGTTCATTTGGGTTTCCAGGCACATTTAGCGGCTTCCCTCTTGTGGACAGTAACGAACTCCCCACGCAGCGCCGACCGCCGACGCGCGCGCGCTCGCGCTCTCCTGACATAATTGAATATTTTATTAAACGATCGCAGACGCGCGCGCGCGCTGTATTGTCCAGAATAGAAAAGTCGCCATGTTGGCCTGGAAACTGAAGTGCTCCCTAAGCGGTGACCGATGGGATTTCCAAGTTAACATGGGGCCTTACGTACCGTTTACTGGCCGGCAGCGTACAACGCGCAGACCGCGCCGCCGCGCAGCTGCGCGCGCGCGCCTCAGCGCGCTGATTGTCAGAATAGAAAAGTCGCCATGTTGGCCTGGAAACGCAAGTGTACCTAAGCGTGGAACGATGGGATTTCCAAGGACACAAGGGGCTTCTACGTACCCGTGTTACTGCCGCCGCGTAACAACGCGCAGACGCGGCGGCGCGCGCGTCCGCGCGCTGATTGTCCACAATAGAAAAGCGCCCTTGTTTGCCTGGAAACTGAGGTTGCTCCTTAGGGCGACAGATGGATATTTCCAAGTTAACATAATCCGGGGGGCATCTACGTGCCTGTTTACTGCCGCACATGCGTACAACGCGCAGAAGCGCGCGCGCGCGCGCGCGCGCGTCCGCACGCTGTAGTGTCCACAATAGAAAAGTCGCCATGTTGGCCTGGAATCGACGTGCTCCCTTAGCGGTGACCGATGGTATTTCCAAGTTCACATGGGGCTTCTACGTACCCGTTTACTGCCGCAGCGTACAACGCGCAGACGCGCGCGCGCGCTGTATTGTCCACAATAGAAAAAGGTGCCATGTTGGCCTGGAAACTGAAGTGCCCCCTCAGCGGTGACCGACGGGAGTTCCAAGTTAACATGGGGCCTTTACGTACCCGTTTACTGCCGCAGCGTACAACGCGCAGACGCGCGCGCGCGCGCTGTATTGTCCACAATAGAAAAGTCGCCATGTTGGCCTGGAAACTGAAGTGCTCCCTTAGCGGCGACCGATGGGATTTCCAAGCTAACATGGGGCCTCTACGTACCCGTTTACTGCCGCAGCGTACAGCGCGCAGACGCGCGCGCTGTATTGTCCACAATAGAAAAGTCGCCATGTTGGCCTGGAAACTGAAGTGCTCCCGTAGCGGTGACCGATGGGATTTCCAAGTTAACATGGGGCCTCTACGTGCCCGTTTACTGCCGCTGCGTACAACGCGCAGCCGCGCGCGCGCGCGCGCGCAGCCGCGCGCGCGCGCGCGTCGCGCGCTGTATGTTCCACAAAGAAAAGTCGCCATGTTGGCCTGGGAACTGAAGTGCTCCCCTAGGGTGACAGATGGGATTTTCCAAGTAAACTATGGGCCTATACGTACCCGCTTACTGCCGAACGCGTACAACGCGCAGACGCGCGCGCGCGCGCACGCGCGTCCGCGCGCTGTATTGTCCACAATAGAAAAGTCGCCATGTTGGCCTGGAAACTGAAGTGCTCCCTAAGCGGTGACCGATGGGATTTCCAAGTTAACATGGGGCCTCTACGTACCCGTTTCCTCCCGCAGCGTACAACGCGCAGACGCGCGCGCGCGCGCGCGCGCGCGCGCCGCGCGCGCGTCCGCGCGTGTATTTCCACAATAGGAAAGGTCGCCATGTTTGGCCTGGAAATGAAGTGCTTCCCTTAGCAGGTGGACCGATGGATTTTCCAAGTAAAATGGGGCCTGTACGCACCGTTTCCTGCCGAGCGTTACAGCGCGCAGACCGCCGCCGCGCGCGTCCGCGAGCTGTATTGTCCAGAATAGAAAAAGTCGCCCAAGTTGGGCCTGGAAACTGAAGTGCCTCCCTTAGGCGTGACCGATTGAATTTCCAAGTTACATGGGGATCACGGGCCGTTCTTTACGCCGCAGCGTACAACGCGCCGACGCGCGCTGTATTGTCCAGAATAGAAAAGTCGCCATTGTGGCCTGGAAACTGAAGTGCTCCTTAGCGGTGCCGATGGATTTCCAAGTTTAACATTGGGGCTGTCTACGTTACACGTTTTACTCACGCCAACGTACAACGCGCAGACGCGCGCGCCGTGCGCTGTCCGCGCGCGCGCGCGCTGTATTGTCCAGAATAGAAAAGTCGCCATGTTGGCCTGGAAACTGAAGTGCTCCCTTAGCGGTGACCGATGGGATTTCCAAGCTAACATGGGGCCTCTACGTACCCGTTTACTGCCGCAGCGTACAACGCGCAGACGCGCGCGCGCGCGCGCGCGCGCGCGCGCGGCGCGCTGCGCGCGTTCCGCGCGCTGTATTGTCCCAATAGAAGAAAAGTCGCCATGTTGCCTGGAAAACTGAAGTGCTCCTTAGCGGCGACCGATGGGATTTCCAAGCTAACATGGGGCCTCTACGTACCCGTTTACTGCCGCAGCGTACAACGCGCAGACGCGCGCTGTATTGTCCACAATAGAAAAGTCGCCATGTGGGCTTGGAAAATGAAGTGCTCCCTTAGCGGTGACCGATGGGATTTCCAAGTTAACATGGGGCCTGTACGTACCCGTTTACTGCCGCAGCGTACAACGCGCAGACGAGCGCGCGGCGCGCGCGCGCGCGCGCGCTGTATTGTCCACAATAGAAAAGTCGCCATGTTGGCCTGGAAACCGAAGTGCTCCCTTAGCGGTGACCGATGGGATTTCCAAGTTAACATGGGGCCTCTACGTACCCGTTTACTGCCGCAGGGTACAACGCGCAGACGCGCGCGCGCGCGCGTCCGCGCGCTGTATTGTCCACAATAGAAAAGTCGCCATGTTGGCCTGGAAACTGAAGTGCTCCTTTAGCGGTGACCGATGGGATTTCCAAGTTAACATGGGGCCTCTACGTACCCGTATATTGCCGCAGCGTACAACGCGCACGCGCGCGCGCTGTATTGTCCACAATAGAAAAGTCGCCATGTGGGCCTGGAAACTGAAGTGCTCCCTTAGCGGTGACCGATGGGATGTTCAAGTTAACATGGGGCCTCTACGTACCCGTTTGCTGCCGCAGCGTACAACGCGCAGACGCGCGCTGTATTGTCCACAATAGAAAAGTCGCCATGTTGGCCTGGAAACTGAAGTGCTCCCATAGCGGTGACCGATGGGATTTCCAAGTTAACGTGGGGCCTCTACGTATGTTTTCTCTGATTGCGCGCGGAAGGCGGGCGGCGGGTCGTAGAAGCATGCAAACGAACATCCCCCTACAAAGGGTTTGTTGGGAACCGGATCCTAGCCAAAGCCATGTGGCCCATTCGCGGAGCCTCGCGCGGCGGCGGCCGCGGCCATGGTGGCCGCGCCGACGCCCCCGCCGCCGCGGCGCCGGCGGCGGCCGCCGCCGCCGCCCCCGCCGCCCCCGGCGAGGCCGCGGCGCCCGCGGCCAAGCGCCGCCGCTCGAGCCGCTCTGGCCCGAGCGGCGGCAAGAAGGCGGTCGCCGAGCGCGACGCCGCGCGCGCTCGGGCGGCCGAGCTGGCGGATGAGAACCGCCGGCTGGCCGCCGAGCTGGAGACCGCGCGCTCGGCCTTGGCAGCCGCCGGGGCCGCCCTGGAGGCTGAGCGGCAGGCGGCGGCCGCCGCGCGCGAGGCAGAGGCGGCCGCGGCGGCCGCGGCCGCCGTCGCGCGCCAGGCACAGGCGGCCGCGGCGGCCACGGCGGAGGCCGCGAAGCTCGCCGCCGAGGTGGCGAGGAACGAGCTCCACGCGGAGCAGCGATGCTGGGAGGCGTGGTCCAGCATTAATGAGGCCCCCCTTCCCAGAAGGGACGGCGCTGGCCGCCACCGCTGGCCCGCGGAGGCCAAGGCGGCGGCGGCCAAGGCGGCAGCGGCCAAGGCGTCCCCGCGGCGCTGAGGACGACGGGAAACATAACCACTCAGCCCCTCCCCTCCCTCCCTCCCCTTGCCCCCCCTCCTTCCCCCCCCCCCCTTCCCCTGAAACTCCCTCCCTCCCTTCCCTCCCCTCCCTCCCCTCCTCCCTCCCTCCCTCCCTCCCCCCCTCCCCTCCTTTCCTGCCTGCCTCCCCTCCTTCCCTCCCCTCCCCTCCTCCCCCCTCCCTTCTGCCCGCCGCCCCCCTTCCTCTCCACCGCCGGCCTGCTTATGGCCGTCCGCAAGCATTCACCCCCACCATTTTTTCGCAGCCACGTTGCGCAGGGCCTGTCTGCGGCCAGTTCTGGACGTTCCCGCGGCGCCGGCTGGCAAGCGCAGCGTCGGGGTCCCAGCGAGCCGCCAACGATGCCGCTGGAGTCCGTCTTCGGAGATGGCGCGGCGGGTGCTGGAGAGTTCGTTTGCTCATGCAAATGGTGCAAGCGGGACCAGAACACGCCCCAGCCGCTGAACCATCTGAAGGAGAGGAATCCGTTCTTATGCTGGCGCCGCCAGGGAGGGCGGGAGTGCAGCATTTGCCCGAACATGATAGCTGCAGACCCAGACTACAAGAACATGAACAGGCAGGTTCTCCTGGATTCTGTGACGCCAGGCCATGAGTCTTATTCCGAGGAAAACCAGAAGGCCCTCGACGGTAAGCTCGCGAAGTACGAGTCGGACAGGAACACGAACGGGGGCAGGGTGCGGGCAACCCCCAGTGGCCGCCAGACCGTCCAAGCACGCTCGACGGCGATGACCGAGAGCCGGAAGTTCGTGGGCTACTTGTGGCCCACCGCGTACTGGTCTGAGAACAATGGTGGGGCCAAGCCCGACCGGAAGCAACTCGGGAGTACGAAACATCAAGGTCGCCAGGAGACGAACTCAATTTGCAATATACAATTTCTTCCCAAACCAGCCGCGCGCTGAGACGCCATCGGGACACCACGGAGACAGGACCCCGTGAAGGCGCCGCCAGAACACCGCTAAGACACAGCTGGGACACCGTTGGACCACCGCTAAGACACTTTTGGGACACCGTTGGGCCACCGCTGAGACACCGTTGGGACACCGTTGGAGGAGGAGGAGGAGGACGAGGAGGAGGATGGATTGGTGCACCCCCAGGCAAAAAGGTCACCGGCGTCTGGATGAAAGAGGCCGGCCCAGACCCCACTCGTGCCATCGAGGTGTGGACTGTCAGCCAGGACGCCGTCGACCGCAACGGCGAGCTCGCGTCCACGGCGTACGGCGACATTGCAGACGTCGACAAAGCTCAAGAGCAAGCTTTGAAACGGGTGAGGGTCTCCTCAACCGAGAAGGACGGGGCCCTGAAAGTGACCAGTGGGCGTGGCCACGCTGCTGCGGGCGACGTGGATGCGGACGACCTTTTTCTGGATTCCGTGTTCAGCAGGAAGCATGGGGCGAATGGCAGTGGGGGCTCCCGCAGCGACGAAGCGGATTGCGACGGGGATGCGGGCACCGGTGGCCCCCCCGCGGACGAGGGGGAGACGGCGCCGACGAGCCCGAGGGCCAGACCCAAGGCAAAGGCTAAGGCAAAGCCAAAGCCAAAGGCCTTACCCGAGCTAACCCCCGTGAAGCAATGGTCAAAGACGGTTGTGCAGAAAGCTTTCAACGAGTCCGAGCAGGCCTCGTTGAAGTGCAAGCAGTTCCGCCAGAGTTTCACCGACCCCCGCCTGGTGCTCACGCTGACCGCCAAGACTGTGGAGACTTTGGTCGCTGCCGTGGAGAAGCGGCTCACCTCGGACTTGATCAACATGTACTCGTCGAACTACTCCGACACGGGCGCCGTCTTGCCAGGGGAGCCCGACGCAGAATCCCAGGGCATGCAGGTGTTCACCCAGTTGCGCGAGAACCAACGTTTCTTGCGTGTCGTGACGGGCTTGGTCACCAGCTTGCAGGCCACGCAGGGCGAGCTTGTCTCGGCAGAGATGCTGATGTC
>CAUYUJ010019726.1:1580601-1617785 GCA_963575745.1 Prorocentrum cordatum
CGGGTGCTGGTGGTCCCCTTACGCCGTCCAGCACTTCTGCAGTGGGGCGTGCGAGTGCACGACGCTCGCAGAGCACGTGGCGAAGCTCGCCCCGGCGATTACGAAAACAGTGCTCCATCATATGCCACTGGTGCCCTCCGTGAACAAGTGGACCAAACTTGGGCCTTGCGTGGATGTGCTGGTGTTTGGGCTCCTGGCTCATCGCGTCCTCCCCGTGTGCTTTGAGAGCTTGAAGTTCAAGGCTCCGCCCAGCAGGGATGACCATGAAGCTGATGACCAATTCAAGTTTGAGGCCGATTTTTCGGCGCTGCAGGGCAAACGATTTCGCTTGGCGCTGGACATGCTGAAAAGCGAGGCCTCGGTCGGATGCATAGTGATGCTCGGCATAGTGCTGGAACCTGTGCGGCACGTGTCGGCTTGGCTCATGAGACGGGCGCGTGAGTGTCCGGATCCCTGCGGGCGCCCTGCTGTCTTAGATTTCTTCAACGACCGCTTTAACCCTGTCGTCCACGCGAGGCAGTACATCTCAACTTTGCTCAGTGGCCGCGCCACGCGCCCGGTGCTGCTGTGGAGGATTCGGCAGCGCGAGTCCCTTCAAGATTGGTTTGGCAAGCACCCCGAGGACATCCGCCTTTTCCGCAGATTGCTTCTCGCTTTGGATTGCGCATTATTTCGCCGGCATTATTGCCCGTCGAGGCGGTTCCCTTGGGGCCTCGTTCGTTTGTGCGACGACCGCTTCTCCGCAGCGGAGCGGGAACAGTTGGCCGAGAAGTTCTTCCGCACGCCCGAGTGTTGCTTGCACCCGGGCTTCGCGCGGAAGGTGGCCTCTGCGCTGGCGTCCTCCAGGGAGCTGCTGACAGAGAAGTGGCTGGCCAGGCTGAGGGTGTTGGTCCGCGTCCTCACATTGCAAGTCGCTGACGTCGAGTGGCGCCACGGCCGCAACCGCCAATTTGGGAACAACAACGGGTTGAGCTCTATGCATCAGATGGTGGCTCGGAGCGTTTGTTCTGAGGCAGTCGTCCTACGCGGTGCTGTTCGGCGACGCCGCGATCTTCTTCACCGCCGCCAAATGCCTCCGGCTCGCCAGGCCGTCGGCGACGGCGGGGCCGTCGGCGGCGGCGATGGCCGCGCGGCAGGCAGGGTGCGGGCGCCCAACCCCAAGGATTTATTCATCCTTGATTTCCACGCAGGTTGCACCGCGCGCGACGAGCGCGTGAATCCCGTTCTCCAGGACTCGGACTGGGGAAGGGCGGGGAGGAAGGTTTGGCCCACCTGTGCACCGAGCCTGCGCGTTCCCTGCCCCAGCACCCCCCCACCGCGGGGGGGAGTGGGGGGGTGCTGGGGCAGGGAACTCGCGGGCTCGTTGCCCAGGCGGGGTACGGTCGCTTTGCTCTGCCCCGCCCCCAGGACACCACGGACCGCATCGACCGGGAGTTCGCCGAGCTCACCCCGGAGGCTGTGGCGGAGTATGGCAGGCGGTCCGAGTTGATGAAGGCGGCCGCGGCGCAGAACAGAGAGAAAAGGAAGCGAGACAGAGAATGCCGCCAGGCCGAGGTTTTCGCGCCCTCGACCTTCGCCGCTTCCCGCGGCGCGTTCAGGCAAGACCACGCCGGCGAGCATTTTTCCAGTCTTCTGGAGTCGTGCCAGTGCGGGGCTCCTCGCTGCAGGCACTGGGCGCTGGCCGCCAATCTGAACGCGGCGGAGCCAGAGGTGGAGCACCTGGAATCGGATAAGTTCGCGTTGTTCACTGGCGCCGCCCAGGCCATAGCTTCTCGGGCGCCCACTTTCCCATCAGGTGACTATCCTTTGACGGTCCCCTCATTGAAGAGAGCGCTCAAGAGTAATACTCTGAGCGCCTGCGAGGCCGAGTTCAGGGAGGTGACGAACGGGTACGTTTTGGCACCTCCACGGTTCCAGTTCCCAGAGCGCGTCGCCTACCCAAAGTGCTGTGGTGCGCTTTGCAGCAACACAAATTCTTTGAGCAAGGCGCGGGCGTACCTTCGATTGTTGGCTGGATTCGCTTCCTTTTCGGCGAAGTTCAAGCCCGCGGATTTGCCAGAGCAGGATCTGCTACTTCTGCTGCATGGGAATCTTGGGAGCGGTGCCAGCATCCTGGAGTACGCTTTCTTTCCTCATGCCGCTGGGCGATTTTGCCACCACCCGCCAGAACAGACGTTCGTCAGGCTCGAGGCCGCTGGGGACGGAGACCAGACCCACGTCATCGGCCTGGAGCTCAAGGTCGCGCGGGAGCGATTCGTCGATCCTGGAAAGCGGTGCCAAGGACGATTTAATCGTCAGAGGTATCGGGCGGGGTTGGTGGCAGAAAAGCTTCCTGCAAGCGACTCGCCGTGGCCCGCTCCGTTGTTCGCTCGGCCCCCCCGCCCTTTCCCCACCCGCCGCTTGGTCGGCACCGGGGGGGGTTGCGCGGTCGGTCGGCTATGTCGTCTGGGCCGCGACGTTCACGTTGGTACCCCCAGGTGCCGCTCGCCGATGGACCAGCAGGCGCAAGGCGCTAAGGTCGGTTGAAAACGAACGCCCCGTGTGAAGGTTGTACCCAATAGCAGTTCTTGCAACCAGGGGGCGAGATTTCGTCACGTGGTTGCCCGTGCCGCCTTGTGGGCGCCCCTTGCGCTGGGCGTGTCGGCCGAGGTTTCGCCGCGCGGCCGCCCGCGCCGCCTCGTGGGCGCTCCGTGCGCTGGGCGGGCGCTTGCACCGCATAGCTTGCGCATCACAGCTTCTCCCGCGCGGCGTGCGCTGCGAAGTTATCATATCTTGCTTGGCCCGCATAGATTGCGCCACGTGGCGGGCACCGCAAAAGGCACACACTCACGCTGCCAGGGTTTCCCAGAGCCCCCCCCCAGGGGTCGAGACCAGGGCATCCAGGGATGAGCAGGGGGCGGGGGGTGGCGATAATGCGGGTGCTCCTCCTCGTCCTTCTCCTCCTCCTCCTCCGCGCCGCCCCCCCCTGCCCGCGTGTCGACGTGCGCCCACCACCCCCCTACCTCGGCATCAACCGCTGTGGAGGCGTCAAAGGAAGGTCGGGGCGCCCGATTGTCGGCCATCCGCATTTCGGCATTTTTGCATTAGCGGGCCGCGGGGTTGAACAATCGGCCGGTCGAAAACAAACATATTCCGGCGCGAACCTGCGCGGGGGGGCCCACCAGCGGGGGGACGCCAAGGCGCCCTTGCGGAGAGGAGGAGGAGGAGGAGGAGGAGGCAGAGGGTGGAGGGAGGAGGCGGGGGGCAGGGGAGGAGGGGGACCAAGAGGAGGGGCGCGATAATGCGGGTGATCCTCGCCCAGGCGCCTGCGGTGCCCCCTCCTGCTCCTTCCTCCTCCTCCCGCTCCTCCTCCGCCCAGTACCCTTCCGTAAACGTATTTTTCTCAAGCTGTTGCCCCCTGTTCGGCTGGCGATTATCGGATCGATGGCGTCCCTGGAGACATATGTGGGCCGCGGGGCCCACGATTACAGGGTCATCATTCCCTCGGTCGACCGGCCAGCTGTGCTGTGCAACACAACTCTCCATTTTTTGATTAATGTGCAAGCCGTCCCGCCAGAGAGGATCCACGTGTGGGTGGCAGACGCTACACTCCCACGCCAGACGCTTCCTGAAAAAGACCGCTACGCGGATGCTCTGCAGAGCCGCGGGTGGGACAGAGTGCAGCTTCGGGTGGGCGTCCTGGGATTGACGGCCCAATGGAACCACATCGTGAACGCGTACCCCCAGAACACGTACATCGTGTGCGTCCTCGACAACGTGCGGCGCATCCACCGGCGCGTGGAGAGCCGCGCTGGCCGTAAGAAGATCGAGCTGGCCAGCCCTCTTTTCAAGGCGCTGGTGCAGCACGCCGGCGATCTCTGTCACCGCCATGGCTCGTGGATGTGGGGTCTCTGCCCTGCCCAATCCCTGATGAGCATGTCCCCCAATGGCATCAGCAGAAAATTTGGGTTAGTGCAAAACGCAGTGCTGGGCTTCTGGACCCGGCGGGACCCCTCCCTCTGTTGCAAAGGCTTTTGTTTAGACTTGGAGTATTCTTGCAGGTATTGGCAGTCCGACGGAATTCTATTGCGATATGAGATGCTGTGCGCCTCGCGCCCGTACGGAACCGCGGGTGGGCAATCGACCGTCGCAGGCAGTGGCCGCCGAGAAGTGGAATCTACGCACATCCAAAAATTGGCACGTGAGTTTCCCCACCTTTTGAAGTATGCTCCAGAAAAAGGCACCAAAACCGTCCAGCCAGTGCGGATTTTTCCTGTGGGCCCCAGCCCGCTGCAGCTCAAGACGGAGACCACAAGGCAGGTGATCTTCGCGAAACGACCCGCCAGCAGCACGGAGAAGTACAGGCGGTCCCGTGGCCTCCCACAGAACACACGGAAAAAACTCAAGCCAGGACGCAAGCCCCTTGGCAAGAAAGCTATGTCCCGTGCAGAGATCAGCCGTCGGCAGCGCGAGCGAGCGCAGAAAAAACTATCATCGATCATCATATTCCGGTGTCGCCGAACCATGGTTGTGGCAGATCTGTTGGCCGGCCCGTTGCGCAAACGCGCCGTTGCCGGCGCCCCAGGGGGCCGCGGCCTCCTTCCCGCCCCTGTCGTCGTTGCGGAGAATAGAATTTTTTTATTTTCTTTTTATCTTTTATTTTCTTTTTTTCTTTGTATTATTTTTTTTTTTTTTTCTTTTTTATTTTTTTTTTCCTTTTTTCCTTATGTGTAGTTCCCCTATACAAAAAAACAAAAATACTCCTCTCCTCTCTCCTCTGACTTGGTCCGCCCTCCTCCCGCTCGCGCCACCGCCGCCGCGTGGGCAGCGAGTGGGCGGTCAGCAATGATCCCGCGGCCCCCGCGGGCGTCGCGTGGTGTTCGCAGGCAATGCAGTGTTCTACGCCCGCCTGGCGTCCGTGTGTTTGGCAATGTCCAAGTGGCCCCGCGGTGTTCACAGGTCGAGCGGTGTTCAGAAGCTGGCTGTTCATGTTTTTTTCGCAACGTCCCGAAACCGCGTGTTGTTTACAGGCCTTGTGGTGTCCACGGACATCAGGTTGTGCGCAAAAGGGGTCCACTGGTCCTGTGGTGTCCACAGGCCTATCCTGTCCTGGATTGACCCGACGGGCCGCGGAAAGCCAAGTTACGCGCGAACTGCGCGATACTAAATGTTGGCCCGGAAACCGGTGTGGCGACGACGACGACGACGGCGGCGGCGGCGCGACGGAGGCGATGACGACGACGACGACGACGACGGACCGACGGCGACGACGGACCGACGGACCGAGTTATGAAACCTGAGGGGAAGCGGCCAGAAACACTTGGGCTCCCCGCCTTCGCCCCCCCCCCGGTGCGTGAGAATCTGGAAGAGTGAGCTTTCAAAAACAACCTCACGCCTTAAAGGGCTGGTGGGATTAACGACAGTGCTTAGCACGAGTGGCCAAGCGGACAATTGCAATTGCTCCTGCAACGGTCGTCAATGCCACGGGGGGCGGCGCGAACTGCGCGATACCAAACGTTGGCCCGGAAACTGCCCCGCATGACCCCGGGAGGCACCAACAGTGGCCTGAGAGAGCTCAGGAGGAAGACGGGGTGCAACAGATGGAGGCAGATGGGGGGAGAAAGACGAGGAGGAACAGCAGGAGGCGGAGGAAAAGGAGGAGGGGGAGGAAGAGGATCGGGAGGGTTCTGTTTAGCATGCGCCCGCGTGGCTCCCTGGTCGGCGGCGCACCCCAGAGATCCCCAGAAATGAGCGGTCGGGGGGTAGCTGCACGACAGTAGCATGTCTTCTTCAGGCGTCACAGCGGCTATGTCCGAGCAGATGCTCGCCCGCCGCTTCGTGGAATTGGCCACAACGTCGATGGACCAAGTGTGTGAGCTCAAGTCGGTAACCCTGAAACCCTTGGCGTACCGGGACATCTGCCTGGACCGCGTTGTCATTCAAGGCTTCCACGGCACTGCGCAGCCGTTCGAAATCGACGTCGGCCGGGAAGCGCCGAAACCAAAGCCAACGAGTGGAGCAGCGCCCAAAATGGGCGCCGTTGACTTGTGCGGCGACGTGTTGGGCGAGTCCACTGGCGCTGGCGTTGCCGCGCACAAGGGCGCGTCGAAGGCGGGCGGCGGGGCCGCCGTGGTTGACGCCGGCACCGGGGGCAGTCCATCAGCAGGCCCCTCTGGCGCGAGCCCCCCGCCCACCGAGAGCGCCGACATATCTGGCATGATGAAGGAGTTGGGCCTTTCAGCCTCAGACATTTCGGAGGGTGATTTTATGAAAGCCGACGGTGTCATGAAAGCAGTGGTCTCCGCATTGCCTGAGAATGTAATGGCGGAGCTCGCTGATATTGGTGTTACTGTCGCAGAGCTGGAGGCCGCTCCAGAGGATGATGAGCCCGAGTCGGTCCACAGTGTCACCGACGGGGAGCAGGACATTGACTGTGACGGCGATCCAGGCGACGAGGGGGGGGTGGCCGACGAGGAGCAGAGCGAGGGGGAACCCTGGCCTTGGACGCACATCGAGGAGGATCCGGCGGCCGCCTACAAGTTCCTGTCCAAGGAAGACGGTTCGCCCGTCGGCCGCCTGCAGAGGAGCGGCCGCCGAAATGGCGATCGTAATTGTTGGGTGGTCCCAATCAACAAAACGATCAGCAATGCCCTCCCGCCAATAGCCCCCGTGCGTTGATTCGAAGATGCGCCCCGCGAACACAGAATGACGCAACGGGGGTGCCCGCGACGCGCGGTTGCAGACTGCGGCGCCTCTGGCCGAGTGGCAGGCAGAGGTGTCGGGCAGACTGCAGCCGCGAGTCGTGAACACCTCCTGCTGGGTTGTAGTAGCGTTCCGACCAGGATGGGCGCCGCTTCTCTGAAGGCCACGTGCACCGTGCGCGGCCACGGCAGGTGCGGCTGCTGGGTTGCCCTCAAGCCCCCTGGCGATACTGAGCCAGATGTCCAGCGTCTCGAAAGGGAGTTGGTCGAATGGTTGGCTCACGGTCTTACTGACACAGAGGATGAGCATTATCGAAAGTCCGCGGCTCTTCGCAGGGCCAAAGGCATGCGAGTGAAGGACTAGCAGTCTCTCCGCGCTTTTCTCCCGATGTGGCGTCGCGAGAAAAACAAAAACGTGCATCTTCGCGGGGCCCAGTCCCGCGCCGTGGTCGTGCCTGCCCCTCCTCCCTGTTCGTCCTCCCTCCTCGTGGCCCACGGCCCGTCGGCTTGCCCGTCGGTCCCGTCGGCCCTGTTCGGGGGTCCCCTGGTCCGTTCGTCTCGCCTCGTTCGTGGCCCGTCGGCGTCCCGCAGGAACGCGCCTAATGTGTAGATGTTTATTAAACCGTCTTACTGCTAACCTATTGCTCATCAGCTGCGTCTTCGTCTCCTTCGATTCCTCCTGGACGCGCGCTGAGAAGGTCGCCTACCTTCTGGCCGCGGGGGCGAGCAGGGCGAGGAGGGGCCTCTGGAGGCCCCCGCTCCTCGCTCTGTGGACGGACTCGCCTCGACTTCTGGCTGCGGAAGGCCCCTGGTGGCCCCCGCCCGCCCTCCTGGGGTGCCGCGCCTAGGCCCGAGGGCCTAGGCTGCCTGTGCGTCGGGAGACTGGGTGGGTCCCGACGCGCGGGCGCGGCTCCGGGATCTCCTCGTCGCCACTGCGGCCTCGCGTGGGGCGCGAGGCCGCGCTCGGGGCGGTCCTGGCTCGACTGGACCGTTCTATGCCGCGCCGATCCTCCCCTTTTCCTCCTCGTCCTCTTCCTCGTCCTCATCCTCCTTCTCCTCTTCCTCTTCCAGGGTCGGCATCTGCTCAAGTTCCGCCACTCGTGGGATCCATTCGGACGCGAACGGAGAAACGCACAAGCGTCAGAAGGGGCGGGGGTGCTCGTAGGGGTGGGGGTTACCCAGGTAGGGACAATTGACCCGGGCCTTGTATCGGGTTGAGGTGTTTGGGGCGTAATGGGGTCCTGGGGGTTCCCTCCCCCACTCCCCTCCAGGCCCCTCCGCCTCTCCCCTGCCCCCTGAGAAAGCGAGCCCTCATTGATAGCCTTCCTGCCTGCTCAGAAGCTTCTCTGAGAGGCCTTCGTGCTCCCATGCGCCCCGGCTGCGTGTACCTCCGCCACGGCGCGCTATTGTGTAATTCCTCTACTATTTGGCCCGCGTGTTGTGCAGGCGCTCACTTTAAAGGAGTAAAAGAAGGGCAGTTCGTCCTAGCGCACCTAGTTCGGCTTCGCGATGGAGTGTGTCTCCGCGCCGCCACGAAAAAAAAACGTCTGCGCTGATCGTGTCGTCACGGAGCGCACGTCCTAACTTCGCCGCACCCCGAGGGCAGCCATCCCTCTGAGCCACCGCCATCCCGCATCCCGCATCAGCCCGAACCGCGCGGAGTTTCTTCGCACCGCGTCCAACGCGGAGTGCCCCGCCCGATTGGGCGCACGCGCGGCTGCCGTGCGTCTCCCAACGAGGCGCGCGGCAACCGACGCCTGTCTGGAAATTGCGGCTTGGCTGCTGCGCGGCCGCGTGGAAGTTCAGAGCAGGGTTCGGGCGGGCGCACTCGCCCTTGCGATGGCCGCCGGAGTGCAAAAAAAACGCGCTGACCGAGCAAGGGCGGGCTCGAAGCCCCATCCCCCGCCCCCGCACGAGGGAGCCGCTCCCGCTCCACGCCCGCGGGCGCTGGCCGCTCCAAGTCTGCGCCCTGCACGGTCCGAAACCGCGCCGGCGGCAGCAGCCGGCAGTTGCCCGGCAGTTGCCGGCAGTTGCCCGGCAGTTGCCCGGCAGTTGCCCGGCAGTTGCCGGCAGTTCGTGGTCGGGCGGGACTGGCGCGTGTCGGGGCGGAAAAGTCTTAAGTTTCTACTTGAGGATAGCGGCTGCGCGCAGGGTTTTTCTTTATGGCACGGCGCGAAAGCATGGCCGGCAGTTGCCCGGCAGGTGCCTGGCAGTTGGTCGCCGACAGTTGCCCGGCAGTTGCCCGGCAGTTGCCCGGCAGTTGCCCGGCAGTTGCCGGCGGTTCTTGAGATGTGCCCGCCTTTCGCCGCGGGTTTCTTCAGACGGCGGAGTGGACCTTTGGACGGGCCGCCCCGCCCTTCGCGGAGCGGCCCGGCGCCCCCGTAGGAATCCCCATTAGAGTCGCCGCAGGTATCCCCGTTGGAATCCCCATAGGACGCCCCGTAGGGATCTCCGTAGGAATCCCCGCAGGGGTCCCCGTGGGAATCACCCTAAGAGTCCCTGCCGCCAACCGCTTGCCTTCCGCGCGCCGTCAGAGAAAACGTACAACAGGACCCATGTTGACTTGGAAATCCAATCGGTCGCCGCTGAGGGTTCATTTGGGTTTCCAGGCACATTTAGCGGCTTCCCTCTTGTGGACAGTAACGAACTCCCCACGCAGCGCCGACCGCCGACGCGCGCGCGCTCGCGCTCTCCTGACATAATTGAATATTTTATTAAACGATCGCAGACGCGCGCGCGCGCTGTATTGTCCAGAATAGAAAAGTCGCCATGTTGGCCTGGAAACTGAAGTGCTCCCTAAGCGGTGACCGATGGGATTTCCAAGTTAACATGGGGCCTATTACGTACCCGTTTACTCGCCGCAGGGTACAAGCGCGACGCGCGGCGCGCTGCGCGCCGCGCGCGTCCGCGGCGTATTGTCCAGAATAGAAAAGTCGCCGTTGGCTTGGGAAATGAAAGTGCTACCTAAGCGGGACCGATGGGATTTCCAATGACACAAGGGCTTCTAGTACCGTTTGTTACTGCCGCCGCGTACAAACGCGCAGACGCGCGCGCCCCGCGCGCGTCCGCGCGCCTGTATTGTCCACAATAGAAAAGTCGCCATGTTGCCTGGAAACTGAAAGTGCTCTTAGCGGCGACCGATGGGATTCCAAAGTAACATGGCGGCATTACGTGCCTGTTACTGCCGCAAGGTAAACGCGCAGACGCGAGCGCGCGCGCGCGTCCTCTGTGTGGATTCCCGCACGCTGTAGTGTCCACAATAGAAAAGTCGCCATGTTGGCCTGGAATCGACGTGCTCCCTTAGCGGTGACCGATGGGATTTCCAAGTTCACATGGGGCTTCTACGTACCCGTTTACTGCCGCAGCGTACAACGCGCAGACGCGCGCGCGCGCTGTATTGTCCACAATAGAAAAAGGTGCCATGTTGGCCTGGAAACTGAAGTGCCCCCTCAGCGGTGACCGACGGGAGTTCCAAGTTAACATGGGGCCTTTACGTACCCGTTTACTGCCGCAGCGTACAACGCGCAGACGCGCGCGCGCGCTGTATTGTCCACAATAGAAAAGTCGCCATGTTGGCCTGGAAACTGAAGTGCTCCCTTAGCGGCGACCGATGGGATTTCCAAGCTAACATGTGGCCTCTACGTACCCGTTTACTGCCGCAGCGTACAGCGCGCAGACGCGCGCGCTGTATTGTCCACAATAGAAAAGTCGCCATGTTGGCCTGGAAACTGAAGTGCTCCCGTAGCGGTGACCGATGGGATTTCCAAGTTAACATGGGGCCTCTACGTGCCCGTTTACTGCCGCTGCGTACAACGCGCAGCCGCGCGCGCGCGCGCGCGCGCGGCGGCGCGCGCGCGCGTCCCCGCGCGCTTGTATTGTCCACAATAGAAAAGTCGCCATGTTGGCCTGGGAACTGAAGTGCTCCCTTAGCGGTGACCGATGGGATTTCCAAGTTAACATGGGGCCTCTACGTACCCGTTTACTGCCGCAGCGTACAACGCGCAGACGCGCGCGCGCGCGCACGCGCGTCCGCGCGCTGTCCTTGTCAACAATAGAAAAGGCGGCATGTTGGGCATGGGAAACTGAAAGGCTCCCCTAAGCGGTGACAGATGGGATTTCCAAGTTAACAGCGCTTCTCTTTACGTACCCGTTCCGCCCCGCAGCGTACAACGCGAGATCGGAAGGCGGCGCGCGCGCGCTTGCGCGCGCGCGCAGTCGCGCGCCTGTATTGTTTCCAAAGAGGAAAAAGTCCGCCATGTTGGCCTGGAAACTGAAGTGCTCCCTTAGCGGTGACCGATGGGATTTCCAAGTTAACATGGGGCCTGTACGCACCCGTTTACTGCCGCAGCGTACAGCGCGCAGACGCGCGCGCGCGCGCGTCCGCGCGCTGTATTGTCCAGAATAGAAAAGTCGCCATGTTGGCCTGGAAACTGAAGTGCTCCCTTAGCGGAGACCGATGGGATTTCCAAGATAACATGGGGCATCTACGTACCCGTTTACTGCCGCAGCGTACAACGCGCAGACGCGCGCTGTATTGTCCAGAATAGAAAAGTCGCCATGTTGGCCTGGAAACTGAAGTGCTCCCTTAGCGGTGACCGATGGGATTTCCAAGTTAACATGGGGCTTCTACGTACCCGTTTACTCCCGCAGCGTACAACGCGCAGACGCGCGCGCGCGCGCGCTGTATTGTCCACAATAGAAAAGTCGCCATGTTGGCCTGGAAACTGAAGTGCTCCTTTAGCGGCGACCGATGGGATTTCCAAGCTAACATGGGGCCTCTACGTACCCGTTTACTGCCGCAGCGTACAACGCGCAGACGCGCGAGCGCGCCGCGCGCGCGCGCGCGCGCGCGCGCGCGCGTATCGCGCGCTGTAATGTTCCACAATAGAAAAGTCGCCATGTTGGCCTGGAAAAAACGACATGCTCCTTTAGCGGCGACCGATGGGATTTTTTCCAAGCTAACATGGGGCCTCTACGTGTACCCGTTTACTGCCGCAGCTTACAACGCGCCAGACGCGGCGCTGTATTGGCACAATAGAAAAGGTCGCCACATGTGGGCTTGGAAAATGAAGTGCTCCCTTAGCGGTTGACCGATGGGATTTCCAATTTAACATGGGGCCTTACGTACCCGTTTACTGCAGCAGCGTAACAACGCGCAGACGCGCGCGACGCGCGCGCGCGCGCGTCCGCGCGCTGTATGTCCCCAATTAGAAAGTCGCCATTGTTGGCCTGGAAACTGAAGTTTGCTCCCTAGCGGGTGACCGGATGGGATTTCCAAGCTTAAACATGGGGCCTCTACGTACCCGTTTACTGCCGCAGGGTACAACGCGCAGACGCGCGCGCGCGCGCGTCCGCGCGCTGTATTGTCCACAATAGAAAAGTCGCCATGTTGGCCTGGAAACTGAAGTGCTCCTTTAGCGGTGACCGATGGGATTTCCAAGTTAACATGGGGCCTCTACGTACCCGTATATTGCCGCAGCGTACAACGCGCACGCGCGCGCGCTGTATTGTCCACAATAGAAAAGTCGCCATGTGGGCCTGGAAACTGAAGTGCTCCCTTAGCGGTGACCGATGGGATGTTCAAGTTAACATGGGGCCTCTACGTACCCGTTTGCTGCCGCAGCGTACAACGCGCAGACGCGCGCTGTATTGTCCACAATAGAAAAGTCGCCATGTTGGCCTGGAAACTGAAGTGCTCCCATAGCGGTGACCGATGGGATTTCCAAGTTAACGTGGGGCCTCTACGTATGTTTTCTCTGATTGCGCGCGGAAGGCGGGCGGCGGGTCGTAGAAGCATGCAAACGAACATCCCCCTACAAAGGGTTTGTTGGGAACCGGATCCTAGCCAAAGCCATGTGGCCCATTCGCGGAGCCTCGCGCGGCGGCGGCCGCGGCCATGGTGGCCGCGCCGACGCCCCCGCCGCCGCGGCGCCGGCGGCGGCCGCCGCCGCCGCCCCCGCCGCCCCCGGCGAGGCCGCGGCGCCCGCGGCCAAGCGCCGCCGCTCGAGCCGCTCTGGCCCGAGCGGCGGCAAGAAGGCGGTCGCCGAGCGCGACGCCGCGCGCGCTCGGGCGGCCGAGCTGGCGGATGAGAACCGCCGGCTGGCCGCCGAGCTGGAGACCGCGCGCTCGGCCTTGGCAGCCGCCGGGGCCGCCCTGGAGGCTGAGCGGCAGGCGGCGGCCGCCGCGCGCGAGGCAGAGGCGGCCGCGGCGGCCGCGGCCGCCGTCGCGCGCCAGGCACAGGCGGCCGCGGCGGCCACGGCGGAGGCCGCGAAGCTCGCCGCCGAGGTGGCGAGGAACGAGCTCCACGCGGAGCAGCGATGCTGGGAGGCGTGGTCCAGCATTAATGAGGCCCCCCTTCCCAGAAGGGACGGCGCTGGCCGCCACCGCTGGCCCGCGGAGGCCAAGGCGGCGGCGGCCAAGGCGGCAGCGGCCAAGGCGTCCCCGCGGCGCTGAGGACGACGGGAAACATAACCACTCAGCCCCTCCCCTCCCTCCCTCCCCTTGCCCCCCCTCCTTCCCCCCCCCCCCTTCCCCTGAAACTCCCTCCCTCCCTTCCCTCCCCTCCCTCCCCTCCTCCCTCCCTCCCTCCCTCCCCCCCTCCCCTCCTTTCCTGCCTGCCTCCCCTCCTTCCCTCCCCTCCCCTCCTCCCCCCTCCCTTCTGCCCGCCGCCCCCCTTCCTCTCCACCGCCGGCCTGCTTATGGCCGTCCGCAAGCATTCACCCCCACCATTTTTTCGCAGCCACGTTGCGCAGGGCCTGTCTGCGGCCAGTTCTGGACGTTCCCGCGGCGCCGGCTGGCAAGCGCAGCGTCGGGGTCCCAGCGAGCCGCCAACGATGCCGCTGGAGTCCGTCTTCGGAGATGGCGCGGCGGGTGCTGGAGAGTTCGTTTGCTCATGCAAATGGTGCAAGCGGGACCAGAACACGCCCCAGCCGCTGAACCATCTGAAGGAGAGGAATCCGTTCTTATGCTGGCGCCGCCAGGGAGGGCGGGAGTGCAGCATTTGCCCGAACATGATAGCTGCAGACCCAGACTACAAGAACATGAACAGGCAGGTTCTCCTGGATTCTGTGACGCCAGGCCATGAGTCTTATTCCGAGGAAAACCAGAAGGCCCTCGACGGTAAGCTCGCGAAGTACGAGTCGGACAGGAACACGAACGGGGGCAGGGTGCGGGCAACCCCCAGTGGCCGCCAGACCGTCCAAGCACGCTCGACGGCGATGACCGAGAGCCGGAAGTTCGTGGGCTACTTGTGGCCCACCGCGTACTGGTCTGAGAACAATGGTGGGGCCAAGCCCGACCGGAAGCAACTCGGGAGTACGAAACATCAAGGTCGCCAGGAGACGAACTCAATTTGCAATATACAATTTCTTCCCAAACCAGCCGCGCGCTGAGACGCCATCGGGACACCACGGAGACAGGACCCCGTGAAGGCGCCGCCAGAACACCGCTAAGACACAGCTGGGACACCGTTGGACCACCGCTAAGACACTTTTGGGACACCGTTGGGCCACCGCTGAGACACCGTTGGGACACCGTTGGAGGAGGAGGAGGAGGACGAGGAGGAGGATGGATTGGTGCACCCCCAGGCAAAAAGGTCACCGGCGTCTGGATGAAAGAGGCCGGCCCAGACCCCACTCGTGCCATCGAGGTGTGGACTGTCAGCCAGGACGCCGTCGACCGCAACGGCGAGCTCGCGTCCACGGCGTACGGCGACATTGCAGACGTCGACAAAGCTCAAGAGCAAGCTTTGAAACGGGTGAGGGTCTCCTCAACCGAGAAGGACGGGGCCCTGAAAGTGACCAGTGGGCGTGGCCACGCTGCTGCGGGCGACGTGGATGCGGACGACCTTTTTCTGGATTCCGTGTTCAGCAGGAAGCATGGGGCGAATGGCAGTGGGGGCTCCCGCAGCGACGAAGCGGATTGCGACGGGGATGCGGGCACCGGTGGCCCCCCCGCGGACGAGGGGGAGACGGCGCCGACGAGCCCGAGGGCCAGACCCAAGGCAAAGGCTAAGGCAAAGCCAAAGCCAAAGGCCTTACCCGAGCTAACCCCCGTGAAGCAATGGTCAAAGACGGTTGTGCAGAAAGCTTTCAACGAGTCCGAGCAGGCCTCGTTGAAGTGCAAGCAGTTCCGCCAGAGTTTCACCGACCCCCGCCTGGTGCTCACGCTGACCGCCAAGACTGTGGAGACTTTGGTCGCTGCCGTGGAGAAGCGGCTCACCTCGGACTTGATCAACATGTACTCGTCGAACTACTCCGACACGGGCGCCGTCTTGCCAGGGGAGCCCGACGCAGAATCCCAGGGCATGCAGGTGTTCACCCAGTTGCGCGAGAACCAACGTTTCTTGCGTGTCGTGACGGGCTTGGTCACCAGCTTGCAGGCCACGCAGGGCGAGCTTGTCTCGGCAGAGATGCTGATGTCAGAGTACACGAAGGTGAAAGAAGCAAAGGTGGACGTGACGGACTACATCCTGGAAGTGGTGGTGACGCGCGCGGCCAAGGCGGCGGGCCAGGAGAAAGACTGGGACCGCCTCGTGGACATTCTTAATCCAACGTCCTCGAACGACCACGGCCTTCCGATCGTCGCGCTCGACGACCGGGCGGCCCTGCAGAAGAGAATCTTGCTGGAGTATGTCTTGGGCTTCGCCAAGGTGGAGCCGGACAAGACGAAACCGACGGAATGCACGAAGGTGGCGGACGCCATGGCTGGCATGGGGGCCCTGCTCTCCAAAGTGCCTGTGGCTACGGAGGTCGGGGAGAACCCTTTCATCCTGGACGCTGCCTTCAAGGACGACCTCGAGAAGTTCACCCTGCTGCTGCGCGCCCCCGCCCTCGAGGACGGCGAGTTGTTGACGCGGGCTGAGGTGGCGCGGGACGGGCTAGTTGCGAACAAACAGGGTGCCTTCTACAAGGCGGTCACCTTGTACAGTACTGGCATGGCCGCGCGAGTCGAGGCGGAGAAGGTTTTCGAGCGCAGGCACGCCGACAAGGCGAACAGCGTGATCTTGCAAGAGTTGGTTGCGAAGGTCCCCATTTATTGATATTCGAGAACCCCTGGGGTCGGAAATCGCCAGGGGCCGTTTTGGCGGCCGTCATGCCCCGACGCGGGCTTCGCAGGGAAACGCCCCCCCCCAAGCTTGATTTTTCGTCCGCCTGGCCACTGCTGTGTGGCCCGAGGTCGATGCTTTGGCAACGGCGGCCGCCAACGTCGCCAGTTTCACGGTGGTGACGAAGGTGAATGGCCAGTCAACCCCATCGGGCGTGAAGCTGCCGCATCATTCGGACATCGCGGACGCATACAAGAAGTTCACGGGCATCACGTCTACTTGCTCCTCGGTTTTCACCAAGGTCTCGAAGGGCGACCTTGCCCGGGTCGAACAGTTGCTCGGCAGGTTCGTCGTTTCGGCAAGGGAAGCGTCCAAGGCCGTCAGGGATAGCCGGGCCGCGGCGGCGGCGAAAGTCGCCACCCCGATCTTCAACAATGCTTTTGGCGAGGAGGGAGACGTGACCCGAGTGGAGGAGGCCATCGGCGGCCTGACGTGCGTCCCAGCGAAGGACATGGCTTTCCTGGCAGGCATTGGCGGCACCGAGGCCGCCAAGGCGTACGAGGAGGACGTGGCTAAGTTCGATGCGGCCGCAGCTGACTTGAAGGCGGGCGTCCCCTGGCTGCAGAACCTCTCCCAGAACAACGTTGACATCTTGGACGGCAAAGGGAAGAAGTTCCTCGCCGCCTTGACGCTCCTTGCCGAGTGGCTTGCTGGGGCGACGGAGTTCAATGCCTTCCAGCAAGCAGTGGTGGCTAAAGTTGTCGAGGGGGTGCGCGCCCGTCTCACCAGCGGCCTCTCGACGATTTCTGGCTTCGTTACGGCGATGTCGAAGAGTGTGGAGGACGTAGACGTCGCCTCGATCACCACGTCGCTCGTCGACGCGGCGGCGCCGAAAGCTTTGGTGAAGGCGGCCAGCGACGAGGACGCGCAGGATTCGGACCAGCTCGGCAAGGTGGCAGCCTTTGCAGTCCAGTGCGCCTCCTTCGCCGGCATGTCCGCAGACATTACGGTGGGCGACGGGGCAGTGGCATTCCCCGTTTGCTGCGCCAGCCCCCAGCTTTACAAGGCATGCCGCGCGGCGCGGACCTTCCACCAGGGCCTCCTGACGGCGGGCTTCTCCCAGCTAGCTCCCCTTCGGAACGCCTTGGCGGCCATTCACGCAGCCTCAGAGGTCCTGCGCGCCGACGTCGTCCCGCAGTTCGGCGGTTTGGCGGCGCACGTCGGCAAGGTGCAGGGACACGTCGAGACGGCGTGCCGCGGGGCGCTGGAGACCTGGCTGGCTAAGCAGGCGGAGTCTTGCAGGGAGGCGGTGGACCGCGTGAGTAAGGCGCTGGAGGACCCAGACTGCCAGGCCTTGGTGAAGCGTTTGGGGGCCGCAGAGATTGACGTATCCGAGGTGAAGAAGGCCCTCGAGCACGAGTGCGTCACCAACCTCCACGAGGCTATGAAGCAGGTGCGGGTGCTCGAGAAGGAAGCCGACTTCTCCTACGTTGCTGGCTGGCTCAACACATACAAGATGTTCGACGGCATCCTTCTGCAGCGCACGCAGGAGGAAGTCGCGGACGCTTTCAAGGAGGAGTCCCCGCAGCTGAAGGCGGCGGGATCTGTTCTGGCGGACTTCACGCTTGCGCAGAGCACGGTGCGGCCGCTAGGCCCCGGGGAAGTCCGCCACGACCTGGTTCAGAGGATCCTGGGCGGCTTGAAGAAGCGCAAGTGGCACGCCATCAGCCCATCCTTGCAGGAGCGGCTCGAGTCGGCGAGCAAGAAGGCCAAGAAGGGCGCCGCCGGCGAGGCAGCGTCCGCGGCTGCGCCCTCGGTCGCGGCCGCCCCCGCGGCCGCGGCCCCCCCGGCGGCTGCAAAACCTAAAAAGGGGGCTGACAAGAAACACAACCCATGAGCTGTGGCGCGGGGAAACTTCGAACAGGCGGGGGGGCTCTGCCTGCAAGGGTAGCCGTGAGGCGAGGGGGCCCGCGTTCGGCTTGACTTTTTGGCGGGCGCCCGTGCCCGCACTTCAGAGAGCAATGTTCTGACATTGAACCCCAGTTCCAGGTAGCAATGAGCTGACATTGCGTTGGCCAGTACGCTGGCGGATGGGCTCCGAGATGCGATCGGGGAAAGAATAATACGCCCCCGGAGCCGGCCAGGGAGGGGGGGCGGAGGGAGGGGAGGCGGAGGGAGGGCGGAGGGGGGAGGGGGCGAGAGGGAGGGCGGAGGGAGGGCGGACGGGGGGAGGGGAGCATGAGCATGAGCGTGACTGCATGAGTATGTCAAGACTTGGTGCGAAGCGTGAGTTACACTAAATCAATTAATCAGCGGCAGCAAGCAGTTAGAGGGACAACATTCGGTATCGCTCTAAAGTCGCTGGCCACAGGCAAGCGGTTAGAGCGACAATATTCGGTATCGCGCAAGCTTCGCCTGCCAAATGTATAGCATGAGTTACAGTAAGATGCCTCGTGCGTGCTTCTCTGTAGCATTTAAATCATTTGGCCGTGCACCTCTCGAGATCCTGTCCACGTGCCCAGATCTATGTTGTGTGATCGTAAGCGTGCACACCTTGCCTGGTTCACGGAGCTGTTGGTTAGCATAGCAGCCACATCCTATGCAATACCAGAGGCGGAGCTTACTATGAAACTGCAGCGTGTGTGGATCATTTACCAATCAGCCTGTTATGTCTACCTTGGCCTTTGGAGGTTTCTTGAAAATGGTGCCATCGTAATTCTCCGGTCCGAAACACCGAGAGCAACGCCATTGAGAGTGCTCTTTGACGCCGACGTTGTGCCCGGGGCCTGTAGAAGGCGGCCCGCGGCGCGAGGTCCACTCGAGAGGCGGGGCCGACGACCCTTGGGGGCCCCCCGCAGCAGGGGCCGCCCAGGGCTGGACGGTTCGCGCGGTGGCGGCCGCCGCCGCCGCCATCGCCGTCGGCGTCGTCTTTGGCGACGGCGGCAACGGCGACGACGCGACGACGGCGACGACGAAAGCGGCGGCGACGGCGACGATAACAATTACGACGACGAAGAGGACGACCACGACGTCAAGATCCGACGACGACGACGACGACGACGGCGGCGGCGGCGGCGGGGCTCGGCGGCGGCGGCGACGGCGGCGGCGGAGGCGGCGGCGGAGGCGGCGGCGGCGGCAGCGGCGACGCGGGGCGGACCCTCGCGCTCGACCCGCCCGCCACGGCCCGCGGCCGCGGCCCCGCTTCGCGCGCGGCTCGGCCGCTGGGCGTCCGCCCGACGGGATCTCCCGCCACGTCCCCCTGTGGGCGGGAGACGGTCGTGGCTTCGCTCCGCCCGTGCGGGCGGCCGAGGGGCTCGGGCCGCGCGAGGCCCTCCGTGGACCTCAGACCCGCGCCTTCTTGATGACTCCTGACTCCTGACTCCCCTTCTCGGTGGACGTCCCCTTGGGCGCTCGGGGCCAGCTCGGAGGGAGCAGCCCGCCCGGGTGCTAGGGGTGGCTCGTTTGCCACATTTGTCTTGAAGGCCAGCGCCAGCACGTCCGCCACCCCCCGAAATCGGGATGCACGAGCGCTCTGGGTTGAACCGGGGCCCTTGGGGGGAGGCAGGGGGGCTTCGGGAAACCATTGGTTTTCAGGACCTGGGTCCGAACTTGATGTTTGCACGCGGCCGCCGTCTTTCGAGATTATCGCAATTTGCTGCGCAAGCGATGTTAACATTTTGGGAGGGTTTGCGAAAGGCAGCTTTTGCATTTTCCATGGGTTTCGCTTTTCATGTTGATTTGCTTTTTGGAGGGGTTTGACGTCTGTAAAGGTTAGCGGCCGAGCGCCCGTGCCAAAGGAGGAGGAGGTGGAGGAGGAGGAGGAGGAGGAGGAGGAGGTGGAGGCGGAGGAGGAGGAGGAGGAGGAGGAGGAGGAGGAATACTAATAATAAGAATAATAAGACGAAGAAGAATAATACTAATAATAATAATACGAATAATAAGAAGAAGACGAACACTAATAATAATAAGAGCAATAAGGATAATACGAATACGAATACGAATAATAATAACAATAAGACTAATAATAATAAGACAAACAAGACTACTACTACTAAGACTAATAATAATACTACTAATAAGACGAATACTAAGACGAAGAATGCGAATACTACTAATAAAAAAGAAGAATAGTAATACTACGAAGAAAACGATTAAGAAGAAGCATACCACTACGAATAATAATAACAATGCGGCGGCTACGAATAATAATACGAATAAACATGCCAATACGAATAATACGCATACTAATACTAAGAATAATAATAATCAGAGTAAGAAGAAGCATACTAACAACACTAAGAATACTCATCATAAGAAGAATAAGACTAATACGACGAATAATGATAACACGAATACTAATACGACTAATAATAATACGAATACTAATAATAATGATAAGACGACTAATACTAATAAGACGAATAAAACAACTAAGAAAGAATACTAATACGAATGATAATACGAATACGAATCATACTACGACGAATGATACTAATACTACTACTACTAATAGTACTAATCATAATAGTACGAATCATAATAATAATAACAACAATAAATAGAAATGGTAATACTAATAATAATAGTACTAACACTAATGATAATAATAGTAATAATAATAATGATGATGAAATAATAATAAGACGAAGACATAGAATAATACTAATACGACGAATAATAATATGATGAACAATAATAATACTAATGATACTAATACGAAAAAGAATAATACGACGAATAATAAGAATACTAATACTACTAAGCATCCGAAGAATAATACTAATAATATTAAATAATAATAAGAAGAATTATGATACTAATAATATCAATAATAAGAAAAATAATAACACTACTAATACTAATAAGAAGAAGAGGAGGAGGATGAGGAGCAGGAGGAGGGGGAGGAGGAGGAGGAGGAGGAGGAGGAGGAGGAGGAGGAGGAGGAGGAGGGAGGAGGAGGAGGGGGAGGGGGGAGGGGGAGGGGAGGGGTGGAGGGGGAGCGGGAGGGGGAGGGGGAGGGGGAGGGGGACGGGAAGGGGAGGGGGAGGGGGAGGAGGAGGAGGAGGAGAGGAGGAGGAGGAGGAGGAGGAGGAGGAGGAGGAGGAGGAGGAGGAGGAGGAGGAGGATGGCAGGAGGAGGAGGAGGAGGAGGGGAGGAGGAGGAGGAGGAGGGGAGGAGGAGGAGGAGGAGAGAGAGGAGGAGGAGGAGGAGGAGGTAGGGATGGTGAGGGGGAGAGGGAGAGGGAGGGGGAGGGGGAGAGGGGAGGAGGAGGGGGAGGGGGAGGGGGAGGAGGAGGGAGGAGGAGGAGGAGGAGCGAGGAGGAGGAGGAGGAGGAGGAGGGAGGAGGAGGGGAGGAGGAGGCGGAGGAGGAGGGAGAGGAGGAGGAGGAGGAGGAGGAGGAGGAGGAGGAGGAGGGAGGGGGCAGGAGGAGGAGGAGGAGGAGGAGGAGGAGGAGGAGGAGGAGGAGGGCAAGTGGGCTTTCTAAGTGGGTCACAGGGTCGTGGCTCAGTGGGCTCCGGTTGCTCAGGAAATAGGGTTTCCATCGGTGGATGCCAAGGTAGAGGATACCTGGCCACACCTGGCTTACAAGTGTTTTTTTGAGTGGGTTGCAACTGCTGTGGCTTAGATGTGTTCGATAATTCCGCTAAGTGGGCGGAGCCCACTTAGCCCTGATCGCTCACTCCCTAAGTAGCTTGGGGCATAGGCACCTCAGTCATGAGCTAGGCTATAAAGGCCAGGTCTAACCCACCTTGGCATCCACAGACTAGCCCCCCTTTATCCCGTGGACAACACCCGCGCCGACCCGAGTAGGTGTACTCCGAGTTTGTTAATCTGCGTCGGGGGGGCGTCACCCCCGCCGACAGCCCCACATCGACCCCCGCCGCGGGCAGCCATCGCGCGCCGAAGGTGCTCCGACCCCCGTCGCGGCGCGTCGACGAGGCGAGGTTGACCCCGTCGGGGGGGGTACCCCTCCACGCCTGAGGAGGAGGAGGAGGAGGAGGAGGAGGAGGAGGAGGAGGAGGAGGAGGAGCAGGAGGAGGAGGAGGAGGCGGAGGAGGAGGGGGAAGAGGAGGAGGATGAGGAGGAGGAGGAAGAGGAGGAGGAGGAGGAGGCAAAAGTCCTCTACAGGTGGCTGAAGGACTTCGTCACGCCGGCCTCGTCGCTGCTCTTCGCGGGCGCGGCGGCGGGGAGCCTGCTGCTGGGGCCGCCCCTCGCCCACCGCTTCGGCCGCCGCCCGTGCATCTCCGCGGGGGCGGCCGTCTGCCTGCTCGGCTGCCTGCTGACCTCCTACATGCGGGGGCAGCAAAGAGGGGGGCGATGGCTATCTGGACGCCCGAAATGGGTACGGAAAGAATGGGTACAATGCCCAACAGCACTTCCTGTTCATTTTGAACAGGAATCGCTGTCCACGCCGCCGCGGCCTGTGTCCATTCGAGGCAGAAGGCCGGGTGCCCAACAGCGGCCGCTGTTGGTTTGGGGCGTCATTTGTTGTTGGTCATTGTACCCATTTTTTCCGTACCCATTTCGGGCGTCCAAAGGCTAGGGGTGTGTGGACATCACCGCGGGGGCCATGACAGATCCCTAGATGTCTTGGCGCCTCCTATTACTTCCACACGTCCCCCCCCCCTGGGCCGCGCACGTGCCACTGGCCATGATTTGCCCCCCCCCCCCCCCGCCTCTTGGACGCCCCCCTCTTGGACGCCCCCGACACGTCACCCTCCGCAGCGACGTCGTCTTCTTCGCCGGGCGGTTCTCGGAGGAGGAGAGGTGCCGATGCCGCTGCTCGTTCGGGAGGCTCCTCGTTAACACGGCCGGATTCTCATCGAAGGTCTGGTCAGGGGAGTAGCCGTATCGGAACCCATTCGTCTCCCCGTTGGGGTCGGCTCGGGGATTGCTAAAGGGGGTAGGGGGGGTTATCAGTGGATGCCAAGGTTCACCACCCACCCAACCACCCCAACCCATCCTGAAGGCCCCAATTTGCACTGCACTCCATTCCCAGTGGGGGGGTGTCGGAGAACATTCAAAAAAGACATCTGGAACCCGTACCCCCCCAACCCGACATTCGGGTCTCCAGGTTGGGCTGGGGTGGTCTGTAGGCAGTCAAAGGTGGGTTATATTTGGCCTGTCCTGGGGCTGCAAATGCCCCAAGTGGTTTAAGGGGCTAAATGATCTGGACTAAGTGGGCTCCGTCCACTTTTTGCTGAGTTACCTATCTCATAAGCCACCTGGGGCATCTGTGACCCGCGAACAAGCCAGGTGAGGCCAGATACAACCCACCTTGGTATCCACTGAAAACTCCCCTATCCACTTAATCGGCGGCGAGCGAGGGGGAGAAGCGAGAAGGAGGAGGCCTTCTGAGAAGGCGGCGGGGCTTCTCAGAAGCCATCCGGCCCTCTGAGAAGTTTTCTGTGTCTTCAGGGAAGTGCATTGTTTTGCAGCTTGTCTCAGGTTCTCCTAGGTTTTCTGAGGGAGAATCGAAGTTTAGCAGATGGGGAAAGAAGGGGCCTTGTTTCGTACGTAGGGTTCCTTATGACAGCGTTTCGACTGTGGCTCCGATCCCAATGCTCCAGGCCTCCTAGATAGGGTCCGAGTAGATGGGGTCTGAGGATCGCGCCGCATCGCCGATGCATCGGCGATGCGGTTCGATGTGGAGCCTGATTTTCTCCACGCCGACGTCGCCGATGCGTCGCCGACGTCGGCGCTGCATCGCCGGCGCATCGCCGATGCATCGCCGATGCATCGCCGATGCGGCGCGATCCTCCGACCCCATCCGACCCCATCGAAGGGTGAGGGGCAACGATGAGGGGTGATAGGCGTAAGTCGGACATGCCCCTCTGCAGGAGGAATGTTCCCAAAGAGTAAAGATTAGTCAAGGGAGCGATTTTTCCACCAGCTTTGGGAATTGTTTTTTTTGGCGATGTTTAACATTTATATTTTTCATTCCTTCGAAGATTCGCTCCGACCCCATCTGGGAGGCCTCTGAGTACCATGTTGCCCCCGGAGGTTCGTGACCGGGTTCGGCATCGGCGTGTGCACCTTCGCCCTCCCGCTGTACAACTCGGAGGTCAGCGCCCCCGCGGTCCGCGGGGCCACGGGCTCGATGTTCCAGGCGGGCGGCGGAGCAAACATCGTGAGGGCAAGCAACGCTCAGAGAGCACACAGTCGTCCATGTCGAGGAAGATGTGGTAAGACACAGTCGACCTGCATAGGACGGATGGGTACCCTTCCTGATGGTACCCTTGCGTCCTTCCGCTTCGGCCCATCCTTGGCCGTGTCGCTGGCCGCGCCCCGCTCGCATAGTGTCGACATGGCCTTCCAGGGCCCTTGCAGCCTTGCCGCGCATCCTTATGATACGGGTGGACTGTAAGGGAAGTGGGGGGGGAAGGCGAAACTCCAGAACATTTGGAAACATCTGGGGAGAATCC
The DNA here is from genome assembly GCA_963575745.1 of Prorocentrum cordatum. Classification (NCBI taxonomy): domain Eukaryota; class Dinophyceae; order Prorocentrales; family Prorocentraceae; genus Prorocentrum; species Prorocentrum cordatum. The sequence goes on from CAUYUJ010019726.1 coordinate 1,604,754, forward strand.
TGGGATTTGCTGTCTGTTGATGCGTGTGCCCCTAGGCCCCTCCAGTACAAGGGGCTCGGTCGTGCGGACACTCGCGCGCAAGCTGCCCGCGCAAGATGGCACGTGAGCTCGGGGGAGGAAAAAGGTACCAATACTATTCCCCTTCGCTCGCTTCCCCCTTTTTGGGGGCATCCTGGGAGGCCCTCGTCGCCATCGCTGGATTCGCCTCGAGATCCTGGTCAGAACGCACCCCGGGAGAGGTCCGGGGGGTAGCGGTATGGGTACCTTTTGGTTTCCTAACTCGGAGGAGCAGGACTGGCAGAAGGAGCAGGGAGTAGCAGCATCGGTACTTTTCGGCTTCCCGAAAGATGGCGCGTGAGCGCCCTCGTTTCCAATCTTGCGTGCCGCGCTGGTGGCCCGCGAACGCCACCAGTCAAGGTCGCTCATGTCTTCTCGCGCAAGACCGTCTCTGTTTTGGCCGCCCAGGTCAACGTTGTGCTGGGGCAGCTGGTGGCGTCCGTCGTGACCTACTTCAACAACGACTGGCGCGTGGGCATGCTGCTGCCTGGCATCGCCGGCGTCGCGGTGGCCCTCGGGGTCTGGCTCGCGCCCGAGTCCCCGCGCTACGTCATGGCGAAGCGCGGCCTCGAGGAGGGCACCCTCGTGCTGGCGAGGGTGCGCGCCGGCAGCGTCGGCGCCGAGGCTGCGGAGGTGATGGAGCAGTTGGAGTCCGAGGGCAGCGCCGGCCAGGTCCGGTGGCTGGACCTGGTGGTGGGCTCCGAGGGCCATCCCAGCCTCCGCAGGCGCGTGCTGATCGCCTGCTGGCTCCAGTTCGCACAGCAGTTCACCGGGATGAACATGGTGATCATGTTCTCGGCGGACGTCTTCAAGCTGATGGGCTTCGAGAACCCCTTCGGCGCGAACATCGCCTTCACCGCGCTGCAGGTCGTGGGGATCGTGGTCGGCCTGGCCCTGCTGGACTCCCAGTGGGGCGGCAGGCGCATCCAGCTCGCCCTGGTCACGGCGACGATCTGCCCCTTGCTCGTCCTCGTGGGCCTCTCCTCCCAGCTGGGCTGGTCCACACGCCTGGAGCTGGCGCTCCTGTGCCTGTTCGCCTTCGTCTGGCAGCTGGCGTGGGGCATGATCCCGTGGGTGTACCCGTCCGAGCTGTTCACCATGGCGGAGAGGGGCAGGGCCACGTCCCTGGCGGTGTTCGTCCAGTACGCCGCCAATGCGGTGCTCACGGTCGTGGTTCCCGAGCTGCTCGACGCGCTCGGCTTCGCGGGGACGGTCTGGTTCTTCGCGGCCTTCAACGCGCTGAACCTGGTCGTCATCGCCGCGTGCATCAAGGCGGGGGCGAAGAGAACCGTGCCTGTGCAGTCCACCCGCAGAGTAGGGATGAGCAGCTTTCCAGGGCTACCCCTTGCATTTTTTTTTTGTTCGGCCCGTCCTTGGCCGCTTTCGCTGGCCGCGCCCCGCTCGCAGAGTGTCGGCGTGGCCTTCCCTGGTCGTCGTCGTCGTCGTCGCTGTCGTCGACGTCGTTGTCGCCACCGCCGTCGTCGTCGTCGTCGTCGCCGTTGTCGTCGTCGTCGTCGTCGTCGTTGTCGTCGTCGTCGTTGTTGTCGTCGCCGTCCTTGTTATTCAGGTTGGCTGTACAGTGGACGCCCATGCCACGGAACACCCTGTTTGCCTCCAGGGTGCCCTGGGCTTCTTGGATCTCCATGGTTTTGCTGTGGAGAGCGTGACGTTCCCACACCAAGAGAATCAATGGGCATCCTGGGGTCTCAGGGTTGGTGGTTGTTTTTTATTTGTTTTTTTTTGCCGATCGGCGCGGGCCCTCGTCCCCCCTCCTCCCGCCCCCCCCATGGAGTAGATCTTGACTGTTTTTGGCGCCCGTTTCGAGCAGGTGGAGTCTCTCCCCCATGGGACGCACTGTTGCAAACAGTCGCGCCAAGCAGAGGTCCGGAGCCAAAGCCCCCCCCTTCCCCCCCCCCCTCCTTTCCGCCCAACGTGGAAACGCCGAATCAAGAAGCGCTCACTTGGGTCTCTCGTGGAAGGTGTCTTGTGGTCGGCCTCCTACCGTACGCCGAGCCCGGCCAGGCCCCGCCTGGGCGCCCAGGGGCCCCGCTGCGCGTGCTCTGCCGAAGGGCCCCCTCCCCCCCATTGGGGCAGAGCGGCGGCACCACCGCCATCACAGGCAGGCGAGGGAGGAGGAGGAGGAGGAGGAGGAGGAGGAGGAGGAGGAGGAGGAGGAGGAGGAGGAGGAGGAGGAGGAGGAGGAGGAGGAGGAGGAGGACCTCGACTATCCTCCCATCTTCCCCGTCCTACCTGTGATAGTGATGGTGGAAACTTGGCCCATCATTCGTCGTTTTGTTTTCCACTGTTGTTTCGTTTCGTTCGTCGTTCTTGTCGTTTGGCACCGGCGTCGTTTTCAACGCTCGTTTTGAACGTCGGGCCTGGCTCCGCTGTTCGCCGTAAATGCCATCTCGTTCGTTGTAGATATCGTTGTGGTCGGTCCTTGGTGGATCACTGCTGTGCGCGCGTGGTATGATGCGACACGGTGTGGCCTGGTAAGGACCCCTCGAGGCCCAAGGTGGCGAGAGGCCGTGCGTCGCGGTCTCTTCAGGACCCGAGGGGATGCTGGGTGTTGGGGCCTTTCGAGAGGTACGGTCGGGCCGAGGTCTGGGTCGGGCGTGTCCTCCGACAGGGGGATTGTGAGCGAAAGATTATCAATGATCGAAACATATTCAAGAATAGTCAAACATAGTCGAAGCATCCTCCCCACATGATTCTTTGACCAATTTTGAATATCCCCGACGTGAGCCGAGGTATAAGATCGAGGCCGCTTCGGAGAAGGGGCCCTACTGTTCTCGTGTCTGCTGGGCGCCCTCGTGCATCCTGGGGGAGGATGCCCCAGGATGTTTTCTGTGTGTTTCGGCCGGCGGAGGGTCCCCTTCTCCTGTTCTTGAGCGAGGTCTTTCCGTCACGGTCGGACCGAGGCAGAGAAGATCGAGGCCGCTTCGGGGAAGGTGCCCAGATGTTCTCCGTGCCTGTTGGGTGCTCTTGTACATCATCTTGGGGGAGGACGCTCCAGGATGTTGTCTGCGCGGTTCGGCAGGCGGCGGGTCTCCTTCTCAGGTTCTTGAGTCAGGAGGGAACAACACACACAGACACAAAGAACCGTCGATTCCCAGGAAAGTGTGGGAAAATATGGGAAGTGGGGGGGAAGACAAAAGCCAAGAGAATGTGGGGAACTATGGGGAATCCTGTTATTTGTGTCTATTTAATTTGTGTGTCCCAGGGCCCCTTCATTGATGGAGGTTCCTTTGTCCTGGGCCCGGCTGTGGCGACCCGGCGAGGCCTCCCAAATCGATGTCTCCTTCACGGCGATCGAACAGCTCAGCCATGCAGTGGACGCCCATGCCAAGGAACACCCTGCTTGCCTCCAGGGTGCCCTGGGCTTCTTGGATCTCCATGGTTTCGCAATAGAGAGCGCGACGTTCCCACACCAAGAATGAATGGGCGTCCTGGGGTCTCAGGGTTCTCGTGGAAGGTTCCGCGTTGAAGGTTTCTTGTGGTCGAGCTCCTACTGTACCCATAGGGAAGTCGGAGGGAGGAGGACTGGCCGCAGGTGTGGGTGCTGGCTGTCGGGCTCCTGGGGAGACTCCCTTTCTCGAGCGGGGACCCCCCTCCTCCAACCCCTCCTCCTCCTCCTCCTCCTCCTCCTCCTCCTCCTCCTCCTCCTCCTCCTCCTCCTCGACCTCATCCTGCTCCTCCGCCTTTATCCTGCTCCTCCTCCTCCGCCGCCTCCTCCTCCTCCGACAACACGCGCTCATAGCCCCGTCCGTCCCCCCCTACGGGTACGGGTGTGTGTGTGTGTGTTGCTCGTGTGCTATTCTTCGAAAGGTCGGACGGGGCCAGGACGAGCACAAATCCTTTCCAGAGCGTTCCGGAGCGCTCTCAGAGCGTCCTGGAACGCTCTGAGAAGACCGCGGCGCCCGAGACATCTTCCAGAGCCGCCCGACCTCAGAGATTCTCGATTCACCCTCGCCCGGATACGTCCTCGTCGTGGCTTCGTCTCCGGGTGCGTGTGGTTCGCTCGTTCCTCTTTTGGAGGTCGGGCACGTCCCTCTGCCCGACCTACTCCGAATCCTACTCCTAATCTGAATCCTTCTGAAAGGACATGCCGAATCCTAATCCTAATCCTAATCCTAATCCTATCCCTAATCCTAATCCTAATCCTTTGAGGACGTGCCCGACCTAGCCCTTCTCCTACAGGAGACGAAGGGCGTCCCGCTGGAGGAGGTGCCCGGCCTCTTCGCCGCCCCGGGCGCGGGCGCCAAGCCCGCCCGCCCCGCGGGCGCGCCGCGCGCGGGCGCCTCCCCGGCGGCGGGCGCGCGGGTGAGCGTCTGAGCGGGCCTGCTATACCGGAGGCCTCGAGCCGAAGAAGAGAACAACGGCACAGACACAACTGATTCGGGGGCCTCCAAACGGGGTGGTGACCACACCGTGTGGTGAGTCGGTGGGGGTTCGGGGTCAACACGCGGTTTTGGGACTTGGGTCGTTCTCCGAGGATGTCTCGGGCGACTGGAGCCTCCAGGGTCCCAAAACCGTGTGGTGACGGACCGTGCGGTGAGGTCTCTTGGGGTTCCGAGGTCACCGCACGGTCTGTCACCGCACGGTCTTGGGATCCCCAAACAGACACAAATGATTCGGGGGTGGACAGAACCCCCAACAGTGACACGTCGATTCGTGAATTGTCCGTTTGCGGTTCTCGAGAGGGCGCCGTGGCCGTTGTCTTCAAGGCTTGCGCCCGCCAGGTTTGGGCCTCAGGTCGTTTTCACTAAACCACGTTTTACTAAAGAGGGGTCTGTCCTCAGAGCGTGAATTACCTACCCCGCTTTCGCTTCCAGGCAAGACCAAGTCATGCCACGCGCCTCCCCGTCGATCGGCCTGACCAGTGCGGGCCGTTTGGCATCGCTTGGTAGCTCTTGGAAGCGAGGGTGGTCAAAAGCGAGGTAGGTTCGTTTGCCCCCTAATACCGGAGGCCTCGAGCCGAAGAAAAGCAACGCCACAGACACAAATGATTGGCGCTCCGCGAGGATTTCTTGGGTCCGCGCTGGGCCCCCCCAGCGGCGCCTCCGGCGCCGCCCGGCGCCGCCCCTGGCGCGCTCCGCGCGCCAGGCAGGGGTGGCCCAGCGCGGACGCAAGAATTCCGCGTGGAGCGCCAAAAGTCTGGTTTTATGCCTTGTTTTCTTCTTCTACAGAGGTTGACTCACCAATGTCGGCGGCGTGCTTCCACCGAGGGAAGATGATCCTGACCTCGGTGATGGTGGTAATGTTCGGGCTTCCCAGGCGGCCGAGAGATTACCACCAACACCAAAATCCAGGATCATCTTCCTCCCGTGGAGGCAGCCCCTGGTGTTGGTGTTGGTGCGCATTTTCAAGCTTCAGATGCCACCAGCCTGAGACATACAGTCGAAACATGTGATATTCGGGGAGCAAGCAATGACATACGCATGCAACTCATGGGAGTCTGGTATGCCCTCTCAATTCCGTCCTCAGCTATTATCGTCTTGGGAGTCGATGAGATAGTGCCGATTTCGCGTCGGTTAGCGTCGATTTAGCGTCGATTTAGCGTCGATTAGCGTCGACTAGCGTCGAATAGCGTCGATCACCAGCTTGAAGCATACAGCCGAAACCGATGATAAGGCTTCGGAGGAGGAATACCGCTACCCGTAATTCGGGCCTGTCCCTCTACAGGAGGAATATTCAAAAATAGTAACACAGTATTATGGGACGATTTTTTTGAGTATGTTTGAGCATTTGGGGAGTATTTGTTGGAGTAAATTCTATTTTTCGCCCAAACTCCCCCAGTGGGGGAACAGGCCCGACCTAACGCTACCCTTCTCGCGTTTTCGTTTTTTTCGCCCGTCTGGGAGGCCCTTGTCGCCACCGCTGGATTCGCTCGAAATTCTGGTTAGAACGCACCCTGGAGGAGGTCCAGGGAGTAGCGGTATTGGTACCTTTTGGTCCCCCCCATGACAATTTTCCCATGGGCACCATTGCATTCTTGCCTCTTCGGTCCATCCTTGACCACTCTCGATGGCCAGCCCCGCTCGAAAAAAGCTTAGATGTGGGCGTCCGAGGGGCTTGCATCCTCATCGCGCATCCTTGATCTATCAGTTTGAGCTATATCCCTATGCCTATGATTGGCGTCCCTTGATCCCGATGCCGATCTTAAGGACTCCATCTGTTTCTGAGGGCGCATCCCTAAGGTTGTCATCGCTTCGGGCTTGCCGATCTTAGGGATAGGGGTAAATTCGAGGCTGGTTAGCTTTGGCACTGAGCTTGAGAGCGTCGGGGAATAAGCAATGACATAGACATGCACTTTTGGAGGTCTGCGCGGATCTCTCGGATCGGCGCCAGAGCTCCCCTGGCGGTGCCTCTGGCGCCGCCCGAGGCGCGCTCCGCGCGCCAGGGAGGGGGTCCAGCGCCGATCCAAGAAATCCGCGCGGACCTCCGAAAGCTTCTGTTTATGCCGTTTCTTGTTCCTCTACAGGGCGAGGAGCGAGAGCGCCCAGTGTGTCAGGTAGTAGGTTTCAAGGCGCGCCCCAACAGTGGGCTGCGCACCGCAGCGGCGGCGGCGGCCCGGTCTCCGCACGGGAGGCGGCCGGTGCAGAGCTGGCGCCAGGTTTCAAGGCGCGCCCCGCCAGTACAGTTTTTGGGCCTTCGTGCTGTGCACCGCAGCGGCGGTGGCACGGCGGCAGCCGGCTTCCGCACAGGAGGCGGCCGAGCTGTCGCCGCACACTGAAGCCCTCGCAATGAGGGTCTGAGTAGATGGGATTGGAGGATCGCGCCGCATCGCCGATGCATCGGCGATGCGGTTCGAGGTGGAGCCCGATCTTCTCCGCGCCGACGGCGCCGATGCATCGTCGACGGCGCCTTCGCATCTCCGATGGATCGGCGGTGCGGCGCGATCCTCCCACCCCGTCTACTCGGACCTCATTTGGGAGGCCTCTCGATCTTACAAGAAAGGGATCCCCGTTTGTCCCAGTGGCGCTGCGCGGGCCACGCGCCACAAACATACTGTTCACACTATCTGATCCTTCTCCTTCTTCTCTTGTATTGATTCGTTGGCCGTTCGTTTTCGGGCAATTTCCAATGTCCTCCCCCCTCTTGGTTTCCAGATATCCAGTGTCTCGATAGAGTCGAGGCAGAGGTCCTGTGTTGTTTCATGCGTCCATAAGCAGTCTTCGGGTCACCGGTGCGAAAGGCCGGCCCGCCACGGGGAAGGGGAGGAAGGGTCGAGGGATTCTGGGCTTGCGTGCTGAGCGAAGTCAGACCGCTGGGGTTTGGGGCCCCCTCCCGCTTCCATCGAGGCAGGGTTGGCATGGGGTGCTTCTCCCATGGTTGCGCCGCCTTGAGCTGACGGTGCCGCTGCTGCTACTGCTGCTGCCGTCGCCGTGGTCTCGGAGGCGGCGCTGTGTGCCGTGGGGTCTGGGCCCCGGGAGATCCAGGATGCCTTCGGGGCCCCCTGGAAGCCTTCGGAGGCTTCCCGAGGCCCAAACAGCACACTCCGCATGGCCGAACGTCTGTGTCCTCGATCCTCGGGCCTCCTGCTCCGATGTCCACTGCCTCGATCCTCGATCCTCGGTCCTCGGTTCTCGATCCGATGAACTACGATGTTCCCAAGTTCCCTGCTTCTCAATTTCCTTTGGACTGGCGCTCGCGACCACGACCACGACGCCGACCACGGCGACGGCGACGGCGACGACGACGACGGCGACGGCGACGGCGACGACGACGACGACGACGACGACGACGACCACGACGACCACGACCACGACGACGACGACGACGACCACGACGACGACGACGACGACGACGACGACTTCCGAACGCCGAAGGGTCGGCGCGGATTTCAAGCGTCCGAACATCTTGAGTCATCTCGATCCTCGATCCTCGAACCTTCTCTCCTCCGCCCTCCTGCTCCGTGGCTCCGACCGGGTCGGGCGGCCCCGCGCCCCGCCGAGGTTCCCGGGCACGCCGGAGCACGTGGCCAACTTCTTCCTGTTCGTTGCGGAGGAGGCCCCCCAGCGCCTCGCTTGTGGGACGGCACCGCAACTCAGCATGGTTCAATAAGCCCCCATCCTCATCCCCATCCCCATCCCCATCCCCTAACCCATCTGGAGCCCCACCACCCCACCTCCCCAGCTGGGGAGGTACGCCGCGAAGCCCGGAGGGAGCAGGCTACAGTGCGAGCGCGATCGCAAGAACCCCCCGCAAGAAACCCAACCTTGAAAACCCGCGCCCGAGGTGCACCGGAGGGGAAATCTGGAGCACCCTGAACGCAGCAGCTCCTTGAATGGCCGCGGGAAGTCGCCGCGCAGCGCGCGGAGCGAAGAAACGCAGGATACCCTGACGAAAAGCATCTGGTTTCTTGACGCGCGCCCCCACTGTATGCCCCCCCATCCAGGTGGGTATATCGACCAGCGTGGCCCAGGCCACGCTGGTGGGGGTACGGTAGGTTCATGCGGCGATAGCTCGCCGGCGACGCCAGCGAAGGCGTTCAAGGTTGAATTTTGCGACGCGGAAGCACCGAGGGACACGGTGCCCCCACTGAACCCGACTGAATCCCACCAGCCCTCTGGGCGTCGGTGGTTTAACGAGTTTCCTCTTCCACCCCTCCTTCTTCCCCTTCGGGGAGGGGTTTACCCCTCCCCCTACCCCCTCCCCACTGACCTGGACAGGGGGTTCCGCGGCGCGTTGGAGCGCCCAAGATGGCCCAAGACGGCTCCAAGAGGGCCTCAGGGAGCCCAAGATACCCTCCAAGATGGCTCAAGATAGCGCAAGATGCCTCAAGATGGTCCCCATGATGTTCCAAGACGTTCCAAGAACTCCCAAGACGGTTCCAAGTGCCCACAAGAGCATCATTAGGATGCATCCAAGAGGGGAAATGCTTCAAACCCTAGGGAAAATCAATGTTTTTGGTGTTCTCACTTTTTCGCTTGCGATGCACATCCGACGCGTCAAGATGGCTCCAAGATGGCTCAAGATAGCTCCAAGAGGGCCCAAGAGAGCCTCAGGATGGCGCCAAGAGCGGCCACGAGCGCTCCAAGAGCGATCCAAGAGGGGTCCAGGAAGCGATTTTTGGAGCTCCTGGGGGGGGGGCTAATTAAGGAACCCCACTTCCTTGGCCGATGTCCTCCAAAATTGCCCCAAGAGCGCCCCAGCAGGGCCAAGGCCCCCCAGGGAGGAAAAGAGGCCCCCAAGAGACCCCCAAGAGGCCCCAAGAGACCCCCCAGAGGCACCCAAGGGGCAAAGATGGCCCCAAGAAGCGCCCAGGAGGCCCCCAAAGGCCCCAAGATGGCCCCAAGAGGCCCCCAGGAGGCCCCAAAGAGGATCCCGAACGGCCCACAGAGGCCCCCCCGAGGCACCCAAGACGCCGAAAAGCCCCTCAGGACGACCCTCTACTCGCCTGGGCGTCGTTTCTGGACGGGCTGGTGGGGATACGCGAAGCGTCTAGAATTTAAGCTTGAAAGATGGGGGCCGCAATCGACTCAATGTTGAACCGTAACGATCGACGCGGTGACAAAACCCTTTTCGCGCGCCGCCGCTGCGCGAACCTATTCTCAGGAGGGGAAAAGAACAGACACATACAATCGTCGATCCCCCAGAAAATCCAGAACATATGGGATATATGGTTGATCCTGGGATCTGAGTCTACTTATTGTGAAGGCCTTACGGCTGGTGCCGTTGACCCAGAAGGACGACGACGACCACGACGACGACCACGACGACAACGACAACGACGAGCTGATGACCCTTCCACAAGCTCGGGACACGGGGCCTGCGGTGGAGGGAGGAGGAGGAGGAGGAGGAGAGGAGGAGAGAGGAGGAGGAGGAGAAGAGAGGAGAGGAGGAGGAGGAGGAGGAGGAGGAGGAGGAGGAGGAGGAGGAGTTGGAGGAGGAGGAGGAGGAGTAGGATATGAGATGGCGAGTGCGAGCGCGAAGGAGGAGGAGGAGGCGGAGAGGAGGAGGATCAGGAGGAGGAGGCGGGGAAGGAGGAGGAGGAGAGGAGGCTGGAGGATGAGAAGAGGAGGGGAGGAGGGAATATGCTGATGATGATGAATGATGATGATGATGATGAGGAAGGAGGAAGGAGGAGGAGAGGGAGGAGGAGGGAGGAGGAGGGGGAAGGTAGGAGAAAGTAGGAGAGGAGGAGGAGGAGGAGGAGGAGGAGGTGACGGAGGAGGAAGAGCAGGAGGGGGGAGGACAAGCTAGGTGCGCTCGCGTCATATCTGACGTCCTACCCCTCCCTCCCATCCCTTACCATGGCGCTGATTTTCTCTATCCGCGGACGCGTGTCGTAGCGGACCTGTGGCTCCGCGCGCGCGTGCGTATTGGGTGGTGGTGCGCGTGCGTGCGTGCGTGCGTGTGTGCGTGGTTGTGGTTGTGGTTGTGGTTGTGGTGGTGGTGGTGGTGGTGGTGGTGGTGGTGGTGGTGGTGGTGGTGGTGGTGGTGGTGGTGGTGGTGGTGGTGGTGCTGGTGTTGGTGGTGTTGGTGGTGGTGCTGGTGGTGGTTGTGGTGGTGGTGGTGGTGGTGGTGTGGTGGTGGTGGTGGTGGTGGTGGTGCGGCGCGGTGGTGGCGGGCGGATGGGCGCGCGAGAAAGAGGCCCGCGCTGGGGCGAGAACGCCCTCCTGAACGACGGAGGCAAAACACCGATCCGAAAATGAGGCCCACGCTGCAGCGGGAGCACGAGTCGGAACGATTTGGGAGCAGAAATGAGGCCGGCGCCTCAGCGAGAGCAGCATTTTGGAAAAATGACGCCCCGCGCCTCAGCGAGAGTCGTTGACCGGGATTTCCCGGGGATCCTTGTTTTAAAACAGTACGCTGAGGGTGCGCGGCCATCACCCGGACGCCATCAGGGGAAGACTGAGAGTATTTTCATATTGAGGAATTGTGGCGGAGGATGAGGAGTAGGATGAGGGAAGGAGGGGAGGAGAGAGAGGAGGAGGAGGGGAGGAGGAGGGGAGGAGGAGGAGAGGGAGGGTGGTAGGGAGGGAGGAGGGAGGTATGGAGGGAGGAGGGAGGCGGAGGGAAGGACGGAGGAACCTGGAGGAGGAGGAGCGGAGGTTCGAGGCGGAGGCGGAGGGCGGAGGCGGAGGCGAGGCGGAGGCGGAGGCGGATGTGGGAGAGGAGGAGGAGATGGAGGATGAGGAGTGAGTATTAGGATGAAGATTATGAGTAGTTAGGAAGGTATTAGTATTTGTATTTGAGGTGAATTTTGAAGTGATGGAGGGAGCGAGGGAGGGGCGGGAGGGAGGGAGGGAAGAGGAGGAGGAGGGAGGCGGGCGTTGGAGGGAGAAGGAGGGTGGTGGGAAGCTGAGGGAGGTCGAGGAGCTGCGTTCCGGGCTTCCTCGGCGTCGCAGCCCAACCACCGCGGCGGCCGCCAGGTGCGCGTCGTCCTCGCCGCCCTTGGCCGCCCTGCCCAGCGCCACTGCCCCCCACGCGCGCGCGCGGGGACGGGGGCGCAGCCCGCCGCGCAGGGCGGAGCAAGAGGAGGGAGAGAGGGAGACGGAGTCCGGAGGACGGGGATTCGAGGGGTGGGAATCGGAGGTTGATAGACCTCCTACCCTGACACGTCGATTAAGGAATTGGTTGTTTTGGGTTCGCGAGGGGGCGTCGCGCGCCGTCGTTTTTGCGGGTCCAGGTCCGTCGGTTTCGGTCCCAGGCCGTTTTCTATAAGGGGAGGTTTACTGGAGGGAGGTTTGTCCACCGCCGAGGGAGGAGTGGAGGCAGGATTGTGCGAGGATAGATAAATCCGTTCTCGGAGCGTTCTGGAACGCTCTGAGAGGGCCGCGGCGCCCGAGACATCCACCAGAGCCGCCGGATCTCAGAGATGCTCGATCGATCTTCGCCCGAATTTCTCCTCGTCCTGGCTTCGTCCTGAGGATCGGCGAGGGGAGAACGACGGGGGGGGATGAGGGGAGTGAGGAGAGTGCGGGACACGAGGAGCCGGGGGGGAGGAGACTGAGGGACGGGGGGGGAGGGAGGAGGACGGAGGGCGGAGGATGGGGATTTGAGGGGTGGGAGGATCGATCGACAAAGAGCTGCATAAACATAGTTTTTTGTTTTTTAGCTCCGCGCGGACTTCCTGGATGTGATCGTTTTCTTCGCCCCCCCGTCCCCCCCCCCCCCCCGACACGGAGTAGATCTCGGCCGCTTTGGGCGCTCATTTCTAGCAGGTGGCGTCTCCCCCATAGCACGCACGGCTGCAAACAGCCGCGGCAAGCAGAGGCCCGGAGCCGGATCCCCCCGCCCCCTCCCCCTTCGGGGGTGGACAGAACCCCCAACAGTGACACGCCGATTAGTGAATTGTCCGTTTTCGGTTCTCGAGATGGCGCCGTGGCCGTTATTTTCCAGGCTTGTGCCTGCCAGGTTTGGGCCTCAGGTCGTTTTCACTAAACCACGTTTTGCTAAAGGGGGGTCTGTCCATCCCCCCCTCCTTCCGCCCAGTGTCGAAGCGCCGAGTAAGAAAATGTCCACGATCGGCTCTGGGCCCCGCCTGGCTGCGCCTCCGGCGCCGCCCCTGGCGCGGAGCCCGCCTCTGGGGGCACCTGCCCGACCTCAGGGTAGATAGAGGAGGGACGAGGGGATGAGGAACGGAGGCGAGGAGGCCCCTCCTCATATTCCTCATATTCCTCCTCCTCCTCCTCCTCCTCGTCCTCCTCCTCCTCCTCCTCCTCCTCCTCCTCGTCCTCCTCCTCGTCCTCCTCCTCGTCCTCCTCCTCGTCCTCCTCCTCGTCCTCCTCCTCCTCCTCCTCCTCCTCCTGCGGCGGCGGCTGCGGCGTTGCCGCGCCGCGGCGGCAGCGGCGGCATGCCGAGGCTACCGCTCCCTCTCGGAGGTCATCGGCCGCTCGGACCTGCTCCGGCGGCGGCGCGAGAACACGCCGAGGAAGAGCGTCGGCGCCTCGGGGAGCCCGGCGTCGCAGCTTCTTCGGGGAGGAGGAGGAGGAGGAGGAGGAGGAGGAGGAGGAGGAGGAGGAG
>CAUYUJ010019727.1:0-79159 GCA_963575745.1 Prorocentrum cordatum
GGGCTGTCGCAAAAGGGCCCCCGGAGTCAAGGGCAGCGTCAGGGAGGGGGGATGCCTTCGAGGCTCGGCCTCGAGGTTCGAGTTCTTCGGGCGTTCTCGTCGAGCCCGGGCGGTTCTCGCCAGCCTCGGGGGTGCCTCTCGGTGGCCTCGCCGATGTTCCAACCTACCCTAGCCTCCATCACCAGGAAGAATTTCGAGCACCAAGAATGTACCGAAACTTGAGGGTTTTCACGCGTCGGGCCCTGGGAGGCGATACTCGGTCGACACTGCTTCGATAATTTTCTGGGTGTTCGAATTTATTCTTAAGGCGGGCATGTCCCTCTACACGAGGAATATTCCCAAATGGTCAGACAATTGTCTGGGGGCGATGTTTCGAATATTTCTTCACCATTTCGGAGCATGTGTTTACTATGTTTTAACTTTCGCCCAAAATCCCCCTGTAGGGGGACAGGCCCGACCTGAAATTAGGTCTGGGATGTGGTCCTTAAGTACGATGGGAGCAACATATGCCGAGTGCGTCTTCCGTGCGTGCCCAGGGATCGTCCCGAGCGGCCGCGGGAGGCCCAATCTGCGGCCCGAGAGGCAGTTGAGCGGAAGGGCGGGGGCAATGCGGGGGGGGTAGGCTTATAAGCTGGGTAGACTTAAATCGGGCCCGTCCTGCTACAGGAGGAATGTTCAAACATAGTCCAAAATTGTCGGGGGACGATGTTTCTATTATGTTTGACTTTTTTGAGCAGCTGTGTTGTTTTTTCTCCAACAACAAAAGGTCGCCCAACATCCGCCTGTAGGAGGGCATGCCCGACCTGAGGATAGGCTCAGGGGGAGAGACGCACCGACCTCCAATCGCTTATAAGTTGCACGGCCAAGCGCAGATCCAAAAGAACTCCGTGCGGAGCTCCAAGAGTGTATGATTATGCTGTTTTGTTTGGGTTCCTTACGCAAGCAAGAAAACCTCAGTTGAACGAGGAGCCACCCTCCAGCCTTGCAGCTGCCACTGACGCAACATTCAAGGCGAGAACTCGCGGCGCCAGGGCGAGAGCTCCACTTCGGGAGCGGCCCGGCGCGTCCGTCTCTGCAGGTGCTGGAAATTCTTGACGCTGCGCGTACAGCGGAAAGTTTACGTCGGCGACCTTGTTCGGGAGTGCACGTGGTCTCCTCAGGAGCGAGTGTGCGACTTCGGTGGCGCCACTCGTGCTGGCTCCTGGTCAGTGTCGCCTTCCTGGCCATCGGTGACAGCATTACCTGCTGGAATGTATTGCAAGCGAGCTGCCCCCTTCAAGGGCTGGGCATGGGCGTCTCGTGTGGTTTATCCTACGTCTTGTCCTCGCCCTCTGCGGCCACTTGTCAGCGTTGTGTGCGGCTTTGGTGGCGCCACTTCCATGCACCAGGTTCCTGGTCAGTGAGTTCCTCCGGGCCTTGCTGGTATCTGCGGTCCTTCGTGATGGCGCTCCTGGCTTATTCTGGTATCGCCCCCGCGCCATCCCTGCTGCGCCCCAACTATGGCTGGCTAATTGCATGTGCTCGCTCCTGGACCTGGTTCCCGACAGCTGCAGCCCGCACCACCTCCCGCATCAGATGATCTGAGGTGCCGCCTAGGCCTGTTTGTTGGCGCGTTTGGCAATTAGGTTCGCGCGCGGCCCGCCCGTTCCGTTTGACGCCGCCTGCGCTGTCGTTTGCGGCTGCGACAAAAAGTATAGCGGAAAACTTGCCGGTGGCCCAATGGGATTCTGGACCGGTGGTTCATTCAGGAATGGTTCAGCCATCGTGATCGACCATGCGTGTTCCCCTTATCGGTCTGCTGCCAGTACGCTGGACTGTTTACGCAGCCCCGCGCTTCGCCAGGTCTATGGCGCGCCGACCTCTGGCGCCTGGAGGCGACAAGGTCAGATTCACTCATCCTGGTGGTCACCCCCTTGGGGTACCCACACGCCTACAGCTTCCTGGAAGCCCCAGCAGCTTGCAGCCCCCGCCCACGGCGTTGCCTCGCTCCCCTCGGCGGTTGCAGCCACTGCCCTCGGCGCAGCAGCTTCCCCGGCGGCAGGTTCTGCTGATGCCTGCGCGCGCCTCAGGAAATTAGTTTCGCTCGTAGCCCGAGCCGACTCGAGACGCCGCTGGCGCCTTCGCCTGCTGCTGCGACAAAAAACAGCGGAAAGCCATGCAAGGAAACACCCTGCTTACCTCCAGGCCGTCCCTGGATTATTGGGATTTGGTGGTTTTGCGATTGAAAGCGAGACGTTCCCACATCAAACATCGATGGACTTCCTGGGGTCTCAGGGTTAGTTGTCTTTTGGGATACTCGCCCATCCCAAAGCGATCACCAAGCGAGTTGTCTTGACAAGGGCTGTGTAGCAACATGCAGCCGCGCTGTAGGAGCCTCCTGGAGGCATCTGGGGGACCACTGCGAGGACCTCTCTGGGGCCATTTCGGGTTTTTTGGGGGGGGGGCCTTGGGTCTTTTGGGGCCTCCTGGGACCTTTTGGGAGCTTCGAGGGCCCCAACGTGGCCAGGAAACCCCAAGAGGCACCGTTGGGAGCCTTGGGAAGCCAACTTTGGGCCATCTTGGGCGAGATCGATCACAGGAGGGGGGTGTCTAATTAGAGTCCCCCCCATCAGGAGGCCAAAATGGGGCCAACACCTTAGCAATGTTTTTGGTTTCCTCGCCGAGGCCGTTTTGGACGCTCCGACACCTCGCGGAACCCCCTGTCCAGGTCCATGGGGAGGGGGTCGGGGGAGGGGTAAACCCGTCCCCGAAGGGGAAGAAGGAGGGGTGGAGGAGGAAACGCCTTAAACCACCGACGCCCAGAGGGCAGGTGGGATTTGGCCCACGGGTTCCTTTGCCTTCGCCCAAGAAGGGGTCTGGCTGGAGAGCAGCAACTGTAGGGACACGTGCTGCAGCTCCAGCCGCAAATTGCGCTCCCACATGGGGCCTGGCCAACATCGGGCGTGTCCGGGTCCGATTTTGCCCAGATCTTGGGTTCGTTTTACACTACGTTGAGTGGTTTTGCCCTCTGGGGGTCAGCGCTCAAGACTGAGCCGGTGCTGGCGCGGAAGAAGTTTGGCCGCCGGCCGACAGCTCGACCTTGCCGTTTCGATCTGGCGGTCGACCCGATCTCATTGGTACCGTTACGTTGGGGTCGACCTCCAATCGCTCATTGATCGCTCTGAAGGGTTGGACAGCGCACCCCAGATTTGCTATTGGGGGCCTATCACCGATCGATCGGCGATGTATCGCCGATTACAGCTCATGTTTCCCCCCTGAGCTGGTCCCACCCTATTGTTCTCCCTCAGCCTGGGATGTTGAAAGCGCGCCGGCACGGGCAGTCTCGTCGGCATAGGAGTTGCCACGCCGACGGAAAGGTGCATCATCCGAGGACCCTGGCTTCGAAGGGTCAGAATGAGATGCCACTTCGACTATTTTCGCTAGTAAAAAGCGAGACGCATTCACATACTGAAACACTCCAGGGTTGCCCAGGTGTACGAAAGTCGCTCGGCCGGAAAATAGTATGCTGCTTGACCACCGTCACGCAGTTTAAATAGCCTTCATTAGTACCCACCAACGACCAGCAGGGCTGTCATCGCGATAACGCTAAGCTCGGCAGCGGGTGCCGACTGGGCAAGCGGATAGTGCACTGGCCCGAGCACCGCGCATTGCAATTCATTCGCCGTAGATTTGACACTCTGCCCACCCACCTGGCAAAGTATGGGGACGGATGGCGACAGCCCCCGCGATCTCTCCCTCAGGATGGTTAGCCGAGGGGATCTCCTGATCGCCTGAGCTGCAAGGCAGAGGCCACAAGCACTCAGCGGTCTCGAACACCCGAGTAAGTAAGCAGCATCATTCAAGTTATCGTTCTCTTATTCGTTGTTTTGCCGATCGGCGCGGGCACTCGCACGCCTCGTTCCCCCCCCCCATGGAGCAGATCTTGGCTGTTCCCGGCGCCTGCTTCGAGCAGGTGGAGCTCCCCACAGGGCGCACTGCTGCAAACAGTCGCACGATGCAGAGGTCCGGGGCCCGACCCCGCCCTACCCCCCCCCCCCCCTTCCGCCCAGTGTCGAAACGCCGAATAAGAACAAGCTCGCGTGTATAGATCTCGTCTCAACGCCGGGGTGACCTATGGTGTCAAGTCGGGCCGGTCCCTCTACAGGAGGAATAGTCAAAAATAGTTATAAAAAAAAATAGTCTGGGGACTATGTTTGGGGTATTGTTTGACCATTTTGCAGTATTGTTGATCATTTTTCGTGTATTTTGGGGTATTGTTTGACTATTTTTGGGTATTTTGATTATTTTTTGGGTATTGTTTGACCTTTTTTGGGGTATTTTAATTTTTCGTCGAAAATCCCCCTGCAGGGGGACACGCCCGACTCAACGATAGTGTGGGCCAGCAGGGGTCCCTGCGTCGGCCTGCGCGCTTGGCTTGGGCTGCCCCGCGGCCCCCAACGCTGCGCGCCGCCGGCAGCTCCTGCCTCGGGTCACGTAGAGGAAAAAGAACTATGCGGGGGTGGACAGAACCCCCAACAGTGACACGTCGATTAGTGAATTGTCCGTTTTCGGTTCTCGAGATGGCGCCGTGGCCGTTATTTTCCAGGCTTGCGCCCGCCAGGTTTGGGCCTCAGGTCGTTTTCACTAAACCACGTTTGACTAAAGGGGGGTCTGTCCATCCCCGAACTATGCACATACACCGATTCTGGCCAGGTTCATCCTGAGCCCAGGATCGGTGCATACGCCCTCCTACCTTGGCCAGGAAGGCATATGCACCGATCCTGGGTCAAGGATGGGCCTTGCCAGGATCGGTGCATGTGCATAGTTCTCTTCGCCCGATCACGCCCTGCGTTTCGGCGATCGTCGCCCTAACTCATTGCGATCGAGCATTCAGGCGGGCGTGCCCCCCTACAGGGGGATTTTCGACAAAAATCACAGAATATCCCCAAAATTTGCCAAAATGGTCAAAAAATGCCCCCCCCAAAAAAGCTCCTGACTATTGTTTGACTATCTTTGGATTTTCCTCCTGTAGAGGGACAAGCCCGACTTACATCGAGCATCCTATCGCCATCGGTCAAATCACCGAGCCGAGCGCCCCGGCAAGGGCTGCGGCCGAGGCGGGGTTCTCGCGCGCTCCTCGGTGCAGGCGTCGCACCTCCAGCGCAGATTCAGAGGAGTGCACCGCGCCGGATCGCACATTGGGCGCCGCAAGCGCTCGGAGGGCAACACGTAGCCAATGTCCTTTGCTCCCCAGACTTCCGACGTGTTGAACAAAAACAGCACGGATATGTGTCTTTGTTGTCGGCCATTAGGAGCCCTCGTTGGGCCCCGGGATCGTCAAACAACGATTGAGGGTTCAAAATTGGCCCTGGGGAGCGGGGCGGGTTTCGATGAGACCCTGTATCAACAAAAACAAGGCATCGGATCTCTGGGCAAGTCTGCTGTCCAGCAGCTTCCAAGAACCAGCGGGTTGTCCGTGCTCTTTCATCATCCCGGTATTGTCCTCCGAATGGCGAATTGACCTTCATCACCATCATCATCATCATCATCATCATCATCATCATCATCATCATCATCATCACAATCACCATCACCATGACCATCACCATCACCATCGTCATCATCACCATCATCATGATCATCATCATCATCATCAGCATCATCATGATCATCATCATCATCAGCATCATCAGAAACATTTTCATCCACATCACCATCATCCCAGCAGCATCATAAGCATCATCAGCAGCAGCAGCAGCAGCATCAGCATCATCATCATTGGCAGCAGCATCATCATCGTCATCGTCATCATCATCAGCAGCAGCGTCATCATCTTCATCGTCATCATCATAATCAGCATCATCAGCATCATCATCATCAGCAGCAGCAACGGCATCATCACCAGCAGCAGCAGCAGCAGCGGTCCTTCCTCCCTCCACCCCTCACCTCCTCCGTCGCCCCTGCCCTTTTGGCCCCCCCTCCCCCTCCATCCCCTCCCACCCCTGCCTCCCCTCCCTCCCCCACCCCCTCCCTCCCTCCCCCTCCATCCTCCGGCGGCGCGGGCGGAGCATCGCTCCGCCTCCGCTCGGGGCGCGCCGCTCGCTGCGCGCGGCGCTGTGGCCCCCCCCTTTCGGAGGCTGCCGTTCGACCTCGCCCGCTTCACCCAGGCTGCGGAGCAGGCTCCTCGCCGACGGCCGCGTGGCCGTCGCGGTCATGGCCGGCGTCGTCGGCGTCGGTGTCGCGTCGTCGTCGTCGTCCTCGTCGTCCTCGTCGTCGTCCTCGTCGTCCTCGTCGTCGTCGTCGGCATCGGCGTCGTCGGTCGGTGGGTCGTCGTCGTGATCGTCGTTGTGGGGGGGGGCTTTTCGGCGCTGCTGGGTCTCCAGGAGGCTTCCCGCTGCCATGGCCTGATCTTCCTCGAAGGTTTTGGCCAGAGCGCACTTCGAAATAGATCCCGGAATCGGATGTTCGGGAATTGGAACATATTCATGACCAGTGGGGGGCTGTTTCTCAATCCCAGGACTTTTGGAGGGTCGGGGACGACGTCGGGTTGGTGTGGTGTACATTTTCCCCGCTCTCCCCGGGAAACAACGATATATATATATATATATATATATATATATATTCTCGTACGCACCTTTCCGAGGGAGTAGAGCTCAGAGTGGATTAATGCGTCCGTGCGTGCGTCCGTCTTTGATTTTAATGGCCGTTTCGCTAGGGACATCCTCGAAATTCTGAAAATCGGTGGCACCCCTCACGCAGATCGTGAAGGAGAGGTCCAAAAACACATAGGAATTCAACCATTTCTACATCAAACCTTCAAAAACACAGTGTATTTCCAATGATTTTGACCTCCTCTATGCGAGAATTGCCGTTTCGCCTGAGACACCCTCCCCAAATCGGGCCTTTGTCGAACCATCTTTGAGCAATCTGGCCGTTTCGCTAGGGACATCCTCGAAATTCTGAAAACCAGTGGCCACCCTCACGTAGATCGTGAGGGAGAGCCGACACACGGCCACAACAACCACACGCATCCGTCAGGATAACACCCCCCCCCGCCGCACACACGCCAGACCAGAATCCCCATCCCAGTGGAGAGCAACACGCGCGTTGGGCAGAAATCCCCGGCCGCAACTCAACACTCCCACTCGCCGCACTCACGACAGACCAGAATCCCCATCCAAGCGCAGAGCAACACGCACGTTAGGCCAAAATCCCCGGCCACACGGCAACAACAACCTCACGCATCCGTCAAGTCAACACTCCCACCCGCCGCACACAAATCCAAATCCAATCGGAGAGCAACACGCGCGTTAGGCCCAAATCCCCGGCCACACGGCAACAACAACCACACGCATCCGTCAAGTCAACACTCCCACGCGCCGCACACACGCCAGACAAGAATCCCAATCCAAGCGCAGAGCAACACGCACGTTAGGCCAAAATCCCCGGCCGCACCGCGAGCATCCACCCGTGGTATACACGTCAGCCCACACACTCCTGACAATGACGCCAGCCAGGTCAGGCCAAAATCCCCGGACGTAAGGCGAGCGCGACCCTCCGTCAAGCATCACGGTGGTCCCGCCATGCCTGGAACCAACGCTGAGTCTGTGGTCTTAACGCATCAAATGGTGGAGCTCCCACTTCTCTTCGCACCCTGCGTCGGTATCAACATGCATTTGTTGTATGAGCCTGGGCACGCACGTGCCACTTGTATATATATATATATATAGAGAGAGAGAGAGAGAGAGAGAGAGAGAGAGAGATCAAGGGTCCCGTCTACACCAGGTCCGCCGCTTTCCTGTGCAAATATCCGTACAGGGCTGGAAGAAGCGTCGGTGTATAGAGCTCGGTTCCCTGTTTGTGACACCCAAGCCAGAACCCCGAACATTCGGAATAATCAACGGTCTTCGTGGTCGTGGCTGGGGTCGACGCAGTCGTGGTGGTCGCGCTCGTCGTCGCAGTCGGCTTTGTTGTCGGCGTCGTCGGCAGAGGGGGAGCGCTGGGGAGGGGAGCGGGTCCTGCCACGGGAGCCGCTGCACAAACGTGACACTTTGGCACCACTTCTGTTTTTTTCTGGACGCTCGAGGAGGAGAGCTGGAACTTGGGCGAAACGCGTGCTGAGTTCCAATGCGCCAGGGATTCAGAACGGCTGCTCCGCAAGAAGCGACGCCCACACTCACAACAACAGTGTTCAAGCGCAGGGCGGGACGGGAGAGAGAGGGGGAGGAAGAGAGAGAAGACGGGGTACGGGGGGATGAGAAAGGACAGGGGTAAGCATATATATATATATATATATATATATAAACAAATATTCAATGGGAGAGGGACGGGAGCAGGGATAACGACGAGGGGAGGGGAGAGGGGGGAGAGAATGAAGGAAGAAGAGACACAGGTGACGGGGGAAAGGGAGCAGCAAGGCATCATAGTTCATGTGTCGACCTCTTCTGCTCCGTCCAGGCCCTCCTGTTTCATCTGGCCTCCACTCCCTCCCACCGCCTCCTTGCCCCGTGCTACCAGGGAGGGAACACCCCCCCGGACCCGACTATTGGCGTTTATTAGGCGGCCTTGGGTTTGACGCTCCGCGCGGATTTCTTGGATCCTCGCCTGGGTCTCCCCAGCGGCGCCTCCGGCGCCGTCTGCCGCCTTTCGCGCGCCAGGGAGGGGGCCCGGTGCAGATCCAAGAAATCCGCGCGGAGCGCCAACAGTTTATGTCTATGTGTTTTTCGTCTTCTATCACACCCTTGGGCGTTTATTAAACAGCATTGCCCTGTTCGATTCCTTTTGTGGGTGCGTTTGATAAGCGGCTTCGCGTGCCGGCGTGATCATCGTGGGTGTGAATTTTCTGCCCTCTATTGCCCCTCATCTTAATCTGTTTCCTTCCCCCTACTCATCGTCCTCATCTTTTTTCTTTTCCCCCGTTATAACTTCTGATTTGGCCTTGAGAACCGCCGAGCACGCACGCCTGATCCTCCTGCTCTTCAGCGTGATCCTCCTCTCTCCTGCCTCCCTGCTCCCTCCCTCCCTCCTCCGCTTCCTTTCATCCTTCCTCCCTCCATCCCTGCTCCTCCCTCTCCCTCCCCCGTCCCTCTCCCCCTCCTGCTCCCTCTCCGTCTCCCCCCCCTTTTCCTGCTCCCGCTCGGCATCCCGTTCCTTCTCTTCCCGCTCCTCCCCACAGCTTCTCTTTCAGCCATTCTTCATCACCTCCACCCGAGGCAATACAGGACCAGCTGAGCCACCTCGTGGACATCCACGTCCAGCTGAGCCCCAAGACGGCGCCGCCGGAGAGGACTCCCCCAGGAGGAGGGTGGCAGGCCGGACGACGAGACGAGGACGAGGACGACAGCACGGCAACGGCGAAGACGGCGATTGCGACGGCGAGGGTGATAGCGACGACGAGGATGACGACGAGAACGACGACGCGGTCGAGGACGATGCGTAGGCTTGGTCCCGAGGAGCCACTATGCCCAATCGAGATGACCGCTCGCTCGCGTCAGAGGGGAGGGGTAGTAGTAGTAGTAGTAGTAGTAGTAGCAGTAGTAGTAGTAGTAGTAGTAGTAGGAGGAGGAGGAGGAGGAGGAGGAGGAGGAGGAGGAGGAGGAAGAGGAGTTGTCTCGATTCTCGTTTTTTCTCGATTCTCGTTTTTCATGAAAAAATCTGGCATGTCGGAGGTCTGCGCGGATTGCTTGGACCGGCGCTGGGCCATCTTGGCGGCGCCCCCGCGCGCCGCCCCCGCGCGCTGCGCGCGCCAACGCCGATCCCCAAGACATCCATGCGGCGGCGTAAAATCAGGAGGGAAAAAATCACGCAGACACAATGAATCGTCGATTCCCCAGAAAATATGGGAAAATATGGGAAGTTGGAGGCAAGACGAAAACCCAAAAGTATGAGGAACTATTGGCAATTATTTGATTTGTGTGTATTTATGTGTGTGTCCCAGGGTCCCCTCATAAAAGTGCATGAGTATGGAATCGTCTCACTGGTTATCTAGAAGCGCTTCGCCCACTGTCACCGACCACATCTCTATCAGAGTGGGACATGCCAGGGCTGCGTGAGGATGCCTGGGCGCCGACTGGAAGCAATATCGGAAGATCATGCGAGGACGGCTGGCAATTGTGATGCCTTTTGCAAGGCGTCGTGGCCTCGGCAGCGCGAATCTAACTTCATGTGCTCGGGATCGTCGCCGTGGGGGCGCGCATCTGGCGCAACTTATACAGATTGTGGTTATAGGGGCGCGAGTCTAGAGTAATTTTGCGAGGGATCGTCGCCTCGGGGGCGCGAGTCTGGCGGACCCAGTGTAAGTTCCCAAGGGTTCTGGCATCGGGCGCGCGGATATGGTGCAATGTTTGCCAAAATCGAGTCTTCAGGAGTGAGAGTCTGCTGTAATCTCGGGGGCGCGATTTCTTTGGGGCTCGGAGTTCGGGAGCACGGACCTGGCGCAGTTTATCTTAAGAATTCATGGCCTCGGGAGCGCGAGTTTGGCGAAACATGTGCGAGTGGCTCTGGCCCTGGGAGCGCGAACCTGGTGCTGCAATTTACAAGAAGCGGTGGTTTTGAGTCGGGCGTGTTCCTTTACAGGGGAAACATTAAAAATAGTAAACAATCTGCGGACGACTGTTTGAGCATATGGCTGTTATTTTTGTTTTGTGAATTTTTGAATGCTTGATTTCTCAGTCACACTCCTCCTGTAGGGGGACATGCCCGACCTAACTTGGGTTGAGGGAGCGCGAATCTGAAGTCATTTAGATGAGTTTCTGGCCTCGGGAGCGCGAGTCCGGCACACTTTCCATTCTCACCCCAAAATCTCGAATCTGAGGTAATTGTCAATGGATCTTGGCACAACCAGAACTTGGCTCAATTTACAACGGTTTCTATGGCCCCGGAAATGGGGATCTGGCGGAACGAACAAATATTGTTTCAGGGGCGCGAATCCCACGTATTTACCCCGCCCCTAACAAATCATAAAGCAAGGCAACGCGATTCGGGGGCAGTACATGGTTGTTGTTCGGTCCCCCCTCTCGCGCAGACAGTAAGTACCCTGACGATGGACCCAAGCCTTTCGCAACGTGTGGCCACAAGAGTTGGGAAGAATTTGCAAGGGGGTGATAACGTGGCAAGGACTTATATTTGTTGCGAGCGCTATTTGGGAGTATCGCAAAGCTGCGCGACTCGCAGGGCACCGATCGATGGGCATGGGTTTGATGGAGGTGGTTAGTTATCAATTTTCCTGGTTCGAAAAGAAGGAGCCCTCCCTTAGCAGCACTCGAAAGTGGCAGCATTTTCTCAGGTCGCAGCCCTCAGGAACGGCGAGGACTAATCTAGGTCCGCGGGAGGTACCCTCTGTGCTGCCCCCCCAACACCGCTCGATCTGAGTCTGGGTAGGGCCCTGGCTGCGCTGGCTTCCCCAGCAGGCCCTCGAAAGTGGCGATATTTTCGCCGATCGCAGCCCCGCCAGAGATGGGTCAAATCTGAATCCGCGTATAACGTCATTGTGCTGGCCCCTCCCAGCAGCCCTCGAAAGTGGGAAGAACAGTTTTGCGGACCGCAGCCCACAGGGACGGCGAGGTCGAATCTGAGACTTCGTATGGCGTCATTGTGCTGCCATCCAAGCAGCTTTCGAAAGTGGCGACCGCCTCGCCGATCGCAGGCCACCAGGGATGGCGAGATCCAATCTGGATGCGCGTATGGCGTCACTCTGCTGCGCCCCCCCCGGCAGCCCTCGAAATTGGCGACAGTTTCGCCGATCTCCGCCCCCCCAGGGATGGCGAGGTCTAATATGTATGTGCGTGTGGCGTCAGTGTGTCGGCTCCCGCAGCAGCCCTCGAAGGTGGCGACCGTTTCGCAAACCGCAGCCCCCCAGGGAAGGCGAGGTCGAGTCTCAGCCCACGTATGGCGTTATTGTGCTGGCTCCCCCCCAAGCACCCCTGGGCTTCTGGGCTCGAGATTTCCTTCTCCGCCTCCTCCTCCGCCTCCTCCTCCTTCTCCTCCTCCTCCCTTTCGTCCTTCCCCGTCTTCCTCCTCCTCCTCCTCCTCCTGCCGCTCCTCCTCCTCCTCCTCTCTCCTCTCCTCCTCCTCCTCTCTTCCTTCTCTTCCCCCTCCTCCTCCTCCTCCTCCCTCCTCCTCCTCCTCCTCCTCCTCCTCCTCCTCCCCCTCCTCCCTCTTCCCCGTCTTCCTTCTCCTCCTCCTCCTCTCCCTCCTCCTCCGCCTCCTTCTCCGCCTCCTCCTCCTCCCCCTCCTCCTTCTCCTCCTTTTCCTCCTCCTTCTCCTCCACACCGAAGGAGAGAAGGGACAGAGGCGGGCCAGCAGCAGCAGCAGGGGGGGAGGTAGTCCCGAACAGTCCACCTGCCAAACGGGAGTCCGCGCGGACCCCTCCTGGGTCGGCGCTAGACCCCCCTTTGGTTTGCCGCGCAGCCGTCGCCGTCGTCGGTGTCGTGGTCCCTGCGCCGTTGTCGGCGCTGGTATTGCCGCGGGCAGTGGCCCTGCTAGCGCCTTCCCGCTAGCGCCGGCTCAAGAGAGTCGGGGCGCTTCTGGTAGAGCCTCAGCGCCCGACGGCCGCCAAGATAGTCTCGGCGTTGCCGAGACGCAGCCTGCTGCCATCCATAGCGGATGACCTCTGTCCGCTCCGCAGGGGCCATGTCGTGAGCGGACATACGCCACGGTGGCGTCTCCCGGGCGGCCTCCTGTTTCGAAGATGACCGGGATGATTTGGCCCCCCTCGGGCGGATAGCGCTCCCTTTTGGCGTCCTCCGCGTTGGTGGCGGCGAGGCCGTCCTTGTTCGAGCGAGCCTGCTGGTGCGGCGCGGTGCCGCTGTGCGCTCAGGTCACGCTCGTGTCCAAGAACACTGTCTGGCCGGTCACCGCGTCGCGGGTGGCGACGTCGAGCCGCGCCTCTTCGAGGCGCCCTGTCCGCGGGTTCACCCTGTCCCAAGCAACAACTTGTTGCTCCGTCTGCGCTGCGTGTCCCGTGGTCCGCTGGTGGTAGCTGGCGCAGAAGCCCCGGAGGCCGTTGTGTTTGTTGTTGCGGTAGGGGCCGCACGGGCACTTCAGGGCGTGGCGGCCGCGTCGGTCGAGTGCCTCCCCGCACAGCGTTCCGTCGGCTTTGCGGAGCTTGCAGGTCGCGCCCGGCGGGCACACGGGCAGGTGCAGCTTGTCCTTGAGTGCGATGCGGAAGTGTTCGTCTGGCATTCCAGCGGGCGTCTCTCCCTCGCGGACGACGGGCGGATCCAAGTACCCTCCTGCGCCGGGGCCGCCTGACGAGCGGAAGTCCACCTTGTCGTCTGTCCCCAGGGAGGCCAGCAGCCGCTCCCCCTCCTCCTCCTCCCCCTCCTCCTCCTTCCCCGTTTTCCTCCTCCTCCTCCTCCTCCTCCTCCTCCTCCTCCTCCTCCTCCTCCCCCTCTTCCTCCTCCTCCTCCGCCTTCTTCTCCTCCTCCTCCTCCTTCTCCTCCTCTTCCTCCTCCTCCTCCCTCCTCCTCCTCCCCCCCTCCCCGCGACGACGACGACGACGACGACGACGACGACGACGACGACGACGACGACGACGACTCATCGACAACTAGACGACGACGACGATGACGACAACGACGACGACGACGACGACGACGACGACGACGACGACGACGACGACGACAACGACAGGGGGAAAGAAGAGGGATGAGGAGGGATGACGGAGGAGCGAGACGAGGAGGAGGGTGGACGGAGGCACACCGTATTCTGTTGGGAAGGCCTGACCGCCGGTGCCGCCGACCCTGTATGTGGGACGTTTCCCCGGGACCCCCCCCCTCAGGGCACCCCCCTGGCGACCGCCCCATGGCACATTTCCCCGCGAGCCCCTCTGGTATTTGTTGACCGCGTTCTTCGGAGCGGGGGCGGGGCCACGATTCCTACTTGGGGCCCATCCTCCCTGGGCTCCTTCCCCAGGGCCCCCGCCGGGCGACCCCCGGGCGGTCGGTATACTGTCGCGGGGATCTCCTCCCCCAACCCCGACTCCCCCCCCAGCATCTTCCCCGCAGCGGGGAAGGGATCAGAAGAGGGAGAGGGCTCAGTTTCCTGGCGGATGGCGGTTGAAGAGGAGGGCCTGGGGAACCGGGGGGGAGCGGCGACGGCAACGGCGGCGGCGACGGCGGTGAGGACGACGACGACGATGGCGGTGACGTCGACGACGACGACGAGTCAAACGGAACAGTGTCTCCCACACGCCGACGGGGACGGCGGATTAGCAGCAAGTCTCCTTTTTGTTGTGCCTAGCTGTCCATGACGACCCATGGCAGGTCGTATCAGATCCAAAGCATCCTGCAGTTGGCTGCGGGCACCACGGCGTGTTTCAGAACACCGCCAAAATACACCCCCTTGTCCCTTGCCAGACACGTGTTGGTGCTGGCAGGCCACGGTGGTGCTGACAGATGCACGCGTTTCCAAAATTTGCAGGTCTCTGTAAGGATCTGCTTCGAATCGTGGCGTTACCACGGGGGGCCGTGAGGGCGGGGAATGGAGGGGGAGGAGGAGGAGGAGGAAGAGCAGGGACAAGCAGAGGGGGAGGAGGAGGGAGGAGGAACGTTTGATGGGCTCCAGCTGGGTTTCAGAGGTTCCAGGGTGCTCAAAGACAGGGTAGGAGAGCATTTGAGGAGGCACATTGTGAGAATGAGAGAGGGTGAGAGAGCGAAGCAATTCAAAGCGAAACACCATGGAGAACGAGAGAGAGAGAGAGAGAGACATGCCACTGTGTATGTATGTAGGCATTCTCCTACATGGTGAGACACCGAAGAAAAAAGAGAGATAGAGAGGAAGATGGACGGAGTGCTAGTCATGATGTGTATGACACTCTGAGAGAGGGGGAAGACGTGACAGCAAGAGGGGAGAGAGAGTGTGATTGTGGGACTCGGCCACCGCCCGCCCAGGATTTATGGCAACCATCCGTCTGTGAAGGTGGATAAAGTCGAATTCAGTGACCACCGCAACGACCTTGAGGACTCGCCGTCCTTCAAGGGATTGGTCGGACCCGCGCGGCTTTGGGGAGTGAGTGGTCGACACGTGTCGTTGGTGATGGACGCAAGTTGCACGATGCACTCCTCCTGGATACACTCACTTCTCCGACCTCCCGGAAGGGGTCAGCGCCGTCGACGGCCCGGATTGCCCAGTGTAAGGAGGGGAGCAAAGGGAACGAGGGGGCGGAAGGGAGTTGCGAGGCCGAGAAAGAGGGGGAGGGGGAGTCGAGTGGGATTCGAGTGGCCAGATCAACCCTATTGTGAGGACGACGACAGGGCCAACGACAGGAAACAGCACTAACCCCCAGGCCCACAATCCTGGGCGACAGAAGCTGCCTCATGAAATCTACCCATCAAGGGCATACCGAAACAGTAATGTCCAAAGCCGGTTAAAATATGATGACCCAGGCCATCTTGAGCCAACTTGGACCATATTCCATATTGCGCCATCTTGGAGGCCATCTTAAAGCACTTGTGGCCCTCTCGGCACCAAAGGGCGTGCGCAAGGGATGGTCCCCAAGTGCGGT
This sequence comes from Prorocentrum cordatum, assembly GCA_963575745.1. Taxonomy (NCBI): domain Eukaryota; class Dinophyceae; order Prorocentrales; family Prorocentraceae; genus Prorocentrum; species Prorocentrum cordatum. The sequence goes on from CAUYUJ010019727.1 coordinate 15,485, forward strand.
CTCTTTCCACGCCAGGCTCGGGCGTGTCAGGTGTGGCTTGTTCGCAACCCAGACAGGGTGCGCGGTGCGCAGGGAGTGGTCCCTGAACGCAGTCTCTATCCACGCTGGGGTCGCAGGGCGTGGCAGGCGTGGCCTGACGCCAAGAGGGGGTGCGCAGGAATCTGTCTGCCCCTGCACGCAGGGCGCCAGGGCGGTGTCGGGGGCGTCTCCAGCGATCCAGTTTGCCCCGCCTCCGTTTTGTTTTCTATAGGCTCACTACAGCGCTGGGGAATAACAATTTTCTAAGTTTTCTCCCTAATATATTTTGTAAACACAGTTTTTAGACATTCGCTGAACACGTCTGGTCCCAGCTGCCGCCGGTCGACAGTGGGCTCCAGCTTCGCCCCCCACTTCGTACACGAGGTCTTCTACTGAGCTCCCGACGATTTGCAACCCTGCCGTGCACGGCCGCTCCCGGGCCATCTCGCGCACGAGTTGATCAAATCTTGTAGTTGGTGACCTTAGCTCCCGCACTGCTACCTTCTCGCAGTGCCACGGTTTGCTGCCATGGCGTGCCCTTCTTGGGGCCTCTTGGGGGCCGCATTGGGGACTCTGTTGGGCCTCTTGGGGACCTCGTTTGGGGGCCTCTTGGGTCCTTCTTGGCGCCTCTTGGGGCCTCTTGGCGGTTCGGGGGGCCTCTAGCGCCGCATGGGAGCGTCGGGAAGCCGAAACGGGGAGAACGACGAACACCTTCAAAAACCAAGGAGCATCAATGATTTGGGCCTCTTGGGGACATCTTGGGAGGCCTCTTGGAGGCCTCTTGAGGCGTCTTGGAGGCCGGGCCGTCTTCGGGCCATCTTGAGCGTCTTGGAGCGGTCGTTCGGCGTCTCGGGGCCCTCGTGGGCCGTCTCGGGGGGCTCTTGGAACACTCTTGGCCCGCCCTGGGGCCCTCTGGGGTCCGAACAATTCACGCTACCAGGAGAGCCGCGCCAAGCCCTGGTAGACTTCGGAATTTGGGGTATGGGCCCCTTGAATATTCCCCAGGGGTGAGGATTGAAGCTTAGAGGATTGGGCAAGGGACTTCAAAACACACCCACTCTTGAGGCACGGTGGCGGATGCTCTACTCTATTACTCTACTCATATACTCTTCTCGTCCCTGAGATTGCTATTCTCTCTTCTGCTCTACTCATACTCTACTCTTATCTACTCTGCCCGATTCTACTCCCCTATATGCTGGTCTGCTCCACTCGCAGATCATTACCCACTCTTGTTCTAGTCTACTCTCCGTCTGAGCTTGACCATTGTTGGGGGCGCCCATTGGAATAGGCACATGCAGCCGTTGCAATAGCAGAGGAAGTCACTGGATCAACCGAGAAAGCCATTGCAATAGCAGAGGAAGCTAATGCAACCATTTCGGGCACACGGGGGGGGGGCGTCGCTGAAGCCCCACGTGGGGCAACACGGGAGGGGCGTCACCATTGGGCCAAGCCTCTGGAAGTGGAGCTTGGACTGCTGTACGATGGGTTCGTGTCGTGTCGACCAGCGGCGCTCCCGCCAGGACGCCGCGGGCGACCCGGAATCGTTCGATGTGGAAAGACTTGGACGTTTCGGAAACGGCCGATCGTTCAAGGTTGAACGATCCAGGCTGGTGTCAGAAACCAGCGCCCGGGCTGGCACGACACGAACCGACCGTGTTTGGATCCTCGAGCCCGGGGGCAACGCCAGGGACGGATGGGCTCTTGGGCAGCGCGGCGACCCCGAGTCGCCCAGTAAGCGCCAACAGGATCAAGTCGGGCATGTCCCTTCACAGGAGGAGAGTTCAATCACCTTAAACAATACTAGTTAAGTTGCGGTTCTTCGTACTTGTTCGGCTATGTTTGCTTATCGTTTGGCTATCTCTTATGTTTATTCCAAGATCCGCCTGTAGGAGGACATGTCCGACCTGACAGTCGGGGCCTGATATCCCATCCTTCCAAGGAAGCGTTCGCTTCGATGTTGCGTCGATGGATCGGCCACTTCAGCTCGACGTGTTCCCCTCCTGCGTGGCGGCAGACACAAAATAGGGTGCCGCGAGAGGGGTGGCCCGGTGGCGTACTGAGCAAGCGGAGTGGTTTCTTAGAAGGCAGGAGCAGTCTTAGAAGGCCTGGGAGGCTTTTGGGAAGGCTTCGTACAGTGGAAGCCCATGTCAAGAAGCACCTGCTTGCCTCCAGGGTTCCTTGGGTTTCGTGGGTTTCGGTGGTCTTGTCATGGAAAGCGTGACATTCCCACAACGAAAGTCAGTGGCTGTCCTAGGGTCTCAGTGCTGGGTTTCTGGTGGAAGGCTTCTTCTTGCGGTCAAGCTTTTACTGCAGCAGCCCCGCCTCCTTTTTTGAAGGCCACCCCGTCCAACCCCTCCACGCCACCCCCTTGTGGGCGCCGGCAAATCGGCGTCACCCCAACATACTTATACTATATGTGCGTCGCCCCCTCAGGGGCGACGCGCGCACCGAGAAATCGTAGTATATGCGTCGTGGCCGGTGCTTTCTGGCCACACCGCTCGGGAAAATAGATATTACAAGGTGGGTATACTACATGGTCGGGTCGGACACGCGCCTCCAAGGAGAACAGATAGCACTAGTAGGTCTCTGTGCGTCCCAGCAAATGTCGTTTCCCCCCCCCCCCCCTCGGTCCCCCCCCCCCATCTGATGGGCCTATTTTCCACCACCGCCGCTACCATATGTAGGAGAGGCAGGAGGAGGAGGAGGAGGAGGAGGAGGAAGAGGAGGAGGAAGAGGAGGACGAGGAGGAGGAGGAGGAGGACCTCCTCATCCTGCCTTCCCCCCCGCCCTACATATGGTAGTGGTGGTGGAACATTTGCCCATCACCATCTACCTTGCCGCCCCGTGCCTTCTCCGCGGGCCTGCCGCCGACGAGCCCGCCGGCGGTGCTTCCCGGGCGCGCCGCGCTGCTCGCGAGGTCACCATGTATCACCTGTACACCGTGGAGGCGGGAGGGTGAGGGGGCGACGAGATCTGTGCATATCCACTGCTCCCGGCCAGGCCCATCCTGGGCCCAGGAGCGGTGTATATGCCTCCCTGGCCAAGCCAGGAGGGCGTATACACAGCTCTTGGGCCCAGGACTGGCCTGGCCGGGAGCAGTGGATATGGCTAGATATCGTCGCCATAGGGTGAGGGGGGGCGGGGACGCGGGAGGGAGGAAAAGGTACCCATACCTCCACCCTTCCCACGTTTTCCCCTTGTTGGGCATCCTGGGAGGCCCTCGTCGCCACTGCTGGATTCGCCTCGAAATCATGATCAGAACGCACCCCAGGAGAGGTCTGGGGAGTAGCGGAATCGGTGCCTTTCGATGTTCCCCAGAGGGAGGGAGGCAGGGAAGAGGGAGGTGAGAAAGGAAGGGACCAGATTCGCGGACCCGGAAGCGCAAGCATGGATTGAGGCGTGTGGACTAGCGACGGATCGAGGACGGAGGGGGGAGGAGGCCAAATTGAGGCGGTCGACGAGGAAGGACAGGCCGTACTTGTGAGTAGAAGCAAGGATTCAGATAATAAGATCAACCATACGAAGGGAACGAATGGCAGTAGGTCCCCGGGGTGGACTGCGACGATTGGGACGCGGAGGGAGCGCAGGAGCAGGAGGAGAGGAGGAACACGGCTGGCTCGGACAGGAAGGGGGGAAGGAGAGGAAGTCCGTTGCGGGCGCAGTGCGAGCTGGCCGGCAGCCGCTCGCGTCCTTGGCAGGCAATCCAGCGTTATATCGAGCACGGGCATGTTTTCGGATTCAGGCACACAGGAGGCGCAGCGCAAGAAGGTGCCACGCAAGGGAGAGCATATTGCGGCATCATGTCATGGCGCAGCAGCGCTGTGGAACACTGACCCGCATAGCATAGCAATGCGTATTGTGTTTCACCAAAAGAGTACAGCAGCTCACAGCATCACATGCCACTGAATGGCATGGTGTATCGGATCGCATATCGGCATGCCACCTTGTGAGGCATCGGACCAACGCGCAAAGCCTGCGGTAGCACCTTATTTTACAGTATGGCAAGTTGCCGCCACCACGTGCAGCAGCACACCACCGCATAGCACTTCACAGCCTAGCACGATGTAACGCAGATTCGCATCGAAGTCTTGATCCGATGCCAGGCGAGGCCGCCTGCCTGAGAGCGGTGCCCCGAGCGCGCGCAGCTTCTCACAAGTGGAGCCAGCAAGTAGGCGCTCCTTATCAGTAGATAAGACTCCTTTGTGGGGCGCATGGGGGGCATCGAAGCCAGTCAAACATCTGGGCGACGTCACAGACGAAGGGCCTGGCTGACCGACGACGAGAACGACGACGACGACGGCAAATGAGCAGTGGTGGAACGCGAGAAGAAGAGGCGGAGCAGCAACTGCTGGATGACAGACGGACGCAAGATGGATATGGCAACGATCAGCCATGCGCCTAGAGTGCCATCCCGTTGAACGAAAGTGCCGTGGCATTGTTAAAATGTGGCCGACATTGCAGTGGGGACATCAGTTGTGAAGGCCTGGTCGCAAGAATCAGCCATTATTGGTTCTGTAGGTGGGAATCATTTGTGGAAGGGAGCAGCCCACCCCAGCGCACGTTATATTTACCCCACCCTCACCCTCTCCTCCTTCTCCTCCCACCTCTGTTTCTAATTTATCCGCTTCTCTTCCCCTGCTGCCGGATTCCTGATAGCCGCAATGTTCGTCGAACGTGGCCCTCCCCTTCCCCATCCTCCTGCTCCTCCTTCGCCTCCTCCTCTTCGTCTTTCTCGTCGCTACTCCTCTTTCCCCGGCCCTTCTCCAGCTGGGAGCAAGAGGAGGAGGCGGAGGAGGAGGAGGAGGAGGAGGAGCGATCCCCTTCGCGTGAGGCCCGGCGGCGCGCGCAACGCCTCCTCATCGCCGCTGCCCCCCGCCCCCCCCGCTTATGTGCGACAGGTGGCGTGCCGCGGGCTGCCCCATTCCGACTTCGCCAGCATAGTGACCCAGGCCCCCCCCATCCTTCAGAGGAGGAAAAGGTACCCACACCGCTAGCCTTCGCTCTTTTTATCCCTTTGGTAGGCATCCTCGGAGGCCCTCGTCGCCACGGTTGGATTCGCCCTGACATTCTGGTCAGAACGCACCTTGGAAGAGGTCCGAGGAGTGGCAGTAGGCACCTTTTGGTCTCCCCAATCCTGGATCGGAGGTGGGGGAGAGCGTTTCGGACTCTCAATGCTCGAGGTCCTCGGTCGTTTCCGTCGGATCTCGTCGGCGTTCCGGCCTCGGAGTGCCTTCCAGCGGCCGCGCCTCGACCCGAGGGGTGCCCGTGTCGTCACAAACGGCCGCCAGAGAGCCGAGTGATTTCCCGAGAGCCAGAGGGCAACGAGCCGGGGGGGGGAATAGGCTCAGGGGAACGCATCGACCCCCCAATGGCCCGTAGAGCTGCGATCGTGGCCCGACAGCCCACGCTGCCTAAGATGACGACGTTCGGATTCGCCATCGGGGGCTCATCGTCGATCCATCTTCCATCGGCGATGTATCGCCTAATCCAGGTCGATGTCTCCACCCCCTGAGCTGCTCCCCCCTTTACCGTTCCCTCTCAGGGGGGTGGGAGGGAGGGGGAGGCTGGGCAGGGGGAGGACGGGCAGGGGGACCCGGAGGTTGCCGGCGGTGGCCCTGGCCCCGGCGATCGCAAGCATGGGTCGAGGGGGCGTGGATCAGCGACGGGTCCCGTTTCCGTGGGAAATCACACGGATTGCCGTCGCCGAGCGAAGCGGCACCGGCCGCATTTTGGAGAGGGCACCTCCCCCGATCCATGTTTGCGCGCCCCCGACTGGCACCAGGTGCCCCCAGCTTTTCGCACACCAGCTGGGAGCCACGGGGAACCTGAGAGCCTCACGATGGGTGCCCTTTGGAGGACACTGGGAGCCTCCCTGGCGATTCTGGGGTGAAGTCGGGCTGGTCCCTCTGCAGGAGGAACATTCAGAAGTAGTCAAAAAGTAGTCAGGGGACGATTGTTGGACTATTTCTCCGTATTTGTTTTGTATTAGATCGCTTCGCTCATTCAGCCGGCCCGTATTGTGCCATCGAAGTCGTTTGCCTGCGCGTTCGTGGCTTCTTGGGGCTTCTTGGGGGCCGTGTGGGGGCCTCTTGGGCCTCTTTTTGGACCTCTTGGGAGCCTCGTGGGGCCTCCCGGGGGCCTCCTGGGCTCTCTTGGGGGCCTCTTTGGGCATTCTGCGGGCCTCTTCGGGCGGAAGGCTCGAATTGGTGGTTCGTGTTCCCCCTCTTGGGGCCGTCTTGGGGCCCTCTTGGGCGATCTTGGGCGCCTCTGGGGCCGTCTTGGAGCCCCCTTGGGCCGTTCTGGGTCCCCCTTGGGGGGCCTTTTGGGCCGTCTTGGGGCGATCTCGGATGCCTCTGGGGATGTCTTGGAGCGTCGGGAAGCCGACAAGGTTAGAACGATCCTTCGGCCCATCCCGCCATTGTGCGTGGGTTGTGGGTCTGACTCCTGAGGCATGCTCTTTGGGGTCTCTTCGGAGCGCTGTCGCGACCCATCGGGAAGCCATCTCAGCATAGTGGTGCTCAGATGTACGATCCTTCGGCCCATCCCGCCATTGTGTGTGGGTTGTGGGTCTGACTCCTGAGGCATGCTCTTTGGGGTCTCTTCGGAGCGCTGTCGCGACCCATCGGGAAGCCATCTCAGCATAGTGGTGCTCAGATGTACGATCCTTCGGCCCATCCCGCCATTGTGTGTGGGTTGTGGGTCTGACTCCTGAGGCATGCTCTTTGGGGTCTCTTCGGAGCGCTGTCGCGACCCGTCGGGAAGCCATCTCAGCAGAGTGGTGCTAAGATGTACGATCCTTCGGCCCATCCCGCCATTGTGTGTGGGTTGTGGGTCTGACTCCTGAGGCATGCTCTTTGGGGTCTCTTCGGAGCGCTGTCGCGACCCGTCGGGAAGCCATCTCAGCAGAGTGGTGCTCAGATGTACGAGCCTTCGGCCCCTGCCGCCACTGTGCGTGGGTTGTGGGTCTGACTTCTCAGGCATGCTTTTGGGAGTCTCTTCGGGGCCCTGTCGTGACCCATCGGGAAGCCATCTTGGGTGTCCCGTTTGGGCCTCTTTAGGGCTTCCGGGGGGCCTCTGGGGGGCCTATTTGGCGGCCTCTTGGAGCCTCTTGAGGTGCTGCTGGAGGTTTCTTGAAGCTTCCTGGGCGCCTCCTGGGGCCAAGCGCTCGAAGTGCTTGTTCGGGTTCCACGTCTGGCTCCCTCGTGGGGCCGTGCTGGAGATATCTTGGGCAGTCTTGAAGTCCTCTTGGGCCGTCTTGGAGCCCTCTTGGGCTATCTTGTGGCTCTCTTGGAGGCCTCTTGGGCCGTCTTGGGGCGATGTATTGGGCCTCGTGGGCCGTCGAGCGTCGGGAAGACGAACAGATGAGAACACCCGGATCTTTGATTATTTTTGGGTATGTTTTATTTGTCGTCCAAAATCCGCCTGTAGGGGGACACGCCCGGCCTACTTCTGGGGGCGCCTTAGCCAGGGACACCGTCGGAAACGCCCGAGGGTTGGAGGCAGGGCGAAAGGAGTGCGAAGGAGGAAGAGGGCAGGGCCAAGGTAGAGGCCAGGGCATAAGGAGTGGCAGGGCAAAGGACGAGGGCATGGCAAGGAAGAGGGCAGGGCAAAGGAATGAGGATGAGGGAGGGCAAAGGAAGAGGGCAGGGCATAAGGAGTGGCAGGACGGACTCTTGCTCCACCACCATGCTGTCGTTCCCCGTGCTCCCTCGTTGCTGGCTGCGCCACTCTCGGCTGCACCTGCTGTGGCATGGTTCGCCCAGGCAGCCGTGCCCCTGCTGGCGCTACAGGCGTGCCAGGCGTGCGCGTGCGCATCCTGGCCTGCGCAAGAAGAGTGGCAGGGTTGAGGAAGATCGTCTGGTCACCGTTGACCGAACCAGTTAGGGCCCAGGGCACTCAGACCGACTCCTCACCGCTCGAGTCGTCTCGAGCAGCGGCAAGTGGCGGCTCGTCCTCTTCCTGTCGGAGTGCGTCTGCCGCACCGCGAAGCACCTCCCTACTGGGTCTGGAGGGGGGAGGGGCACAAGAAGCAAACTGGTGGCCTCGTCCTCGGCCTCAGACTTCTCCACACGCTTGGCCTCACGAGCGTGCGCTCGCACCGTCGGCCCGGCCTCGGGTGGCTTCACCTCCCGAGCACCGTCCTCGGCCGCGAGACTCTGCTGTACCGCACGGCCCCCCGCCCCCCCCCCCCCGCCCGACCAGCAGCTTCCGCCTCGGCATGCTGGGCAAGCCGAGCAGTTGGCCTGTCAAGGGGAGCGGGTGAAGCCTGGATCAGTTGCGGCCTCATGACAGCAGCATGGCATGCTCGCCTGCTTCTGAAGGGTGGACGTCGAGCCTTCATGGGCAGCACATGTGACCACCCGCGGTTCTTCCGGGCGCAGCCTCCTCCTCAAACAGCGCCAGTGTTGCCCTTATCTTCTCCGTTACGGGGACGCTCACAACGCTTGCCCAACACACGACGTCTGCGTTGTGCGAAATACCCTCACAGGATGCAGAGACGCAACGACTTCCCCAGGTCCTCAACTCGGGCGTTGGCCAGTTGGTGGCCGTGGTCGGGGCATGAGATCAAGAGCCCCTTCACTCACGCGTGAGATCCCGATCAACCCACCTCAGGTCTTTGGGCCACATCTGCGGTGAAATCGTTTCGGCATCTGGCGCACTGATGTCCCCATAGCCATGGTTCTCGAAAGTGCCAGCCTTCATCACGCGTAAAAAGTTTGACCGTATGCTCACGCTTCGGGGGCCGCTCGTGTATGACCATCAGGAACAGCGGGAGAAACCCCGCCGCGAGTCTTGCCACCGTTTCGATCTCTTTGATCGAGTTGCTAGCTGCACCCCGCTCGCTCTGAGTCGGCTGGGGGTGCATCACATTCGTTTGCTTGGCATCCTTGTCCGCTCGCCACCTGGCCTGATCGATCCAGGACGCTGGGATAGGGGGAGCATTTATGTCACTTAAACCTCTGTGGGCAGTAGTGGATACAGCTGCGGCATACTGATCAATGCTCCTGTGCTGCAACGCTCCCTGTGGAAGTCCAGAATACCTATGCTTATGATGCGATGTCGTCTGAGCTGTGCTATTGTGCAGCCGCATCGCAGTCATACACTCACTGGAACAAGAACCACCGTGCCTGGAAACGAAGGTCGGTAGACTGCCAAGCTGCAACTTATCCGCTGCTTGGCTCGCTCGTGGCAGCGAGGGTCACACCGTGCCCTTGGCCGCGGCTACTTGCAGCCCGCTGGGACTCGTGACGACCCACGCGTGGGATGCTCTCGATAGCTCTGTGATGGTACGAGGGACGCAGGGCCCATCCCCAGGGACGTTCAAACATGTTGTGTCAAGGTCCGCCAAGGGGAGGAGGAGGAGGAGGAGGAGGAGGAGGAGGGAGCAGGCAGATGGCCAGAGGGGCGCCAGGAGGAGGGACGAGCCCGCACGAGAAAAGGAGCGATCGGTGCGCTCTCGCTGCGTCGCGCCGCGAGGGCTCGGCGCCTGGGAGAGAAGGGGGGGTACTCGGCGTGCTCGGTACAGCTGGGGGCATTTCGCTGCTGCTGGGACCTGCGTTCGGCAAAAAGGATGGGCTCGTGCTCGTCGCCAGGTGTTGGCCATGTAGTCGCAGGGTGGCGTAAGCTGAGTCCCGTGTAGAACTCACCGTTGCGATTCTGGGCTCGAGGACAGAACATATCATTGGCCCCAGCGGCTTCCCGAACGGCCCGAACTTCAGGGCTGCCCACGCAATTTAAGATACAACGGCCAATGGAGTCGGGCTCTCCACACAGGCGGCACAGTCCCTGGCAAACATAGCTGGCATCGGCCGCACGATCCTCGGCCCAACACCCGTCACAGTAGGGCATACCCATTTACTTCTAGCTTTAGTGATACGCCTAACGGGATCAACAAACACCCTCTCCCCGTCCGTCCAGACCAGCTTGGCCGCCAGGACCCTCTCATGATGCTTCTGGACCCCGTCCTGAAGCAACGCCGAGAGCATAGCAGGGGAGTGCTACAACGGCGATACGTGAATTCCACGATCCGCGTTCCAGTACAAGGGGGGGTTGGTGGCCGACCAGCCGATGCGCCTAAGTGACAACAGCATATTACGAATAGAGCCACGGGACCTTGACCACACCAGTCCTTCCTGCGACACAGCCATCCACCTGTTGCGGAGTTCGGGCAGGATGAGCAAGGCGAGGGCTGGAGGGGGTTTAGTAGTTGTTTGCCACACGGCACAGACCCAAGCCAGGGCGGTTGCAACCATGCTGCGCCAGACACGGTCGTTTTCCAAAACAGTCTTGGCCCTGACCGACACACCTGCAAGAGCAGACGAGAAAAAGGCAAGCACCACCGATCACATCCGCCTAAGTGCATAGTTGGTAGCCGCCTAGATTTTGATCGTGCCCCCAACATTCACCGCATGCCAATACCCGCAGAGGAGTGGGAGGAGAACGGGGGGGACAGGGAGGAGGAGGAGGAGTTGGACAATGAGGAAGAAGTACATGACCAGGAGGAGGACGGAATGATGTTCCGGGAGAGAGGAGGGGAAGGAGGAGGTGGATGGAGGAACACGGGCAGGACGATCAGGAGGAGATGGAATGGGGGGGCGGAGGAGGAGGAGGAGGAGGAGGTAAAGCGAGGTAGAGAAGTAGGAGGAGCTGGTGGATGAGCAGGCGGAGAATAAAGAGAAGGAACATGAAGAAACAGAGAAGCAGCAGGATGGCTGCGCTATCAGCAGCAGCGGAAGCAAGAGGAGGGACCATGTTTTACCGAGCGCGTCCAGCTACTCGCAAAGTGCCTACTCGAAAACGTCCGACAACAATGTCTTCCCATGTGCAATGGGGCGTAGGCCCTCCGCGGCGTATCCAGGTCATCTGCGAGTAGCTGCTCTGCGAGTGGTTGATCACGCTTGTCTAATGTAGGGGGAGGGCAGCGGAGCACATACACCGAGCATTGTCTTTGGGTGGAGGGCAAAGAGTGAAATCTGAAATGCCGTTTCGGTAGATTTTTGAGGTTTGAATCTGCATCTGCAAAGGGTGAATGAACCACAAGACGGATTGACTTTCGAGGTGTGAAAGTCCATAAGGATTTCAACCTGAGCCCTCGACCCTTAGAAAATGCCTAGAAACAACAAGAAAAAAGGCCTCGGACATCCGCGGGCGGCAGGTTCCGCCAGCGCCCGACCTCCTCCGCACACCCCTGGGAGGTCCCTCTTGGACCGCCCTCCCTCACCGCCCACCAAACCACCCCAACCCAACCCTAAGGCCCCGATTTGCCCTCCATTTCCGGTGGGGGGGAGGTAACATTGAAAAACACAAATGAAGCCCGAGCCCCCCCCCAACCCGACATTCGAGTCAAATTCGTGTCTTCGGGTTGGGTTGAGGTGGTCTGGTAATTAGGTAACCACTCCCGCCGCGCGCCGAGTGCGCCGCCCAGGAAGTGCGTGGAGGGGGCCCAGCGCCGGCGGAAGTCTTCCCTTCTACCACCGTCCGAGGTTCATGCTTCTGCCCTGCTGGCGTCCCAGTGTTCGAAGAAGCAAAAAGCACATAAACTTCAACTTGTGGCGCTCCGCGCAGATTTCTTGGATCCGCGCTGGGCTCTCCCGACGGCGCCTCCGGCGCCGCCCCTGGCGCGCGGAGCGCGCCAGGGAGGGGGGTCCAGCGCGGATCCAAGAAATCCGCGCGGATCGCCAAACATTTATGTTTATGCCGGTTGTTCTTCTAAGTGTTGGGAGACGTAGGCTCTTTGTCCCCTCGCCCCCCCCTCCTGCACCTCCTCGCCCTCAGGAGGGTGGCAAGATGCTGGCGTTCGGCTGGAAGTGGGTGACGTGGCAGCAGACACTTGACATGCTTCACACTAGGACCAGCGACGACGCCTCGCCCTCCCTGGTTTTCCGCATCCCCCCCCCGCCTCATCCTCCCTTTGCGCCCTCACGTCCTCCTGAACCTTATCGTATAGGATGGCGGGGCGGAGAGAGGGAAGGCGGGATGACTACGACCACGCGCGTTCAATGGGGCTGCGCTCCCGGGGCCTCGGCCATGCGCTGGCCACGTCCGCGGCCGCGCCCCCCAGAGAGATTGCGGCCGGCAAGCGTGTGCACAGCACGTATGAACGCGTTCGGTCTGAGTCCACGCACTGACCCCAGTCTTTCTCGTTCGCCCACGGGCTCCCACGGGCAGTGCCCGTGGCAGTGACGGGTTGTTCTTTCTGAGGGTGCCCCCCTCGCCTCCTCTAAGGGAAAACTCGGAGGTCCGCGCGAATTTCTCGGATCGGCGCTGGACCCCCCCTCCCTGGCGCGCTCCGCGCGCCAGGGGCGGCGCCGGAGGCGCGGCCAGGGGGGTCCAGCGCGGATCCAAGGAATCCGCGCGGACCTCCGAGTTGTTATGTTTATGCTACTTTTTGTTCCCCTAGTGACGGGGTGTTCTTTCTGAGGGTGCCCCCCCTCGCCTCCTCGCCGTCCTTTCTGGCGCGTCCTCGAGCTTGTGCACATATGTGCGTGGTCGTTCTCGCTCGGAGGCCACGCACGGCTCCCGGTCCCTCTCGCCCTTCTCGAGAGCTCGTGCAGCCGGTGCTCGTGGCAAGAGGGCCAGAGCGTGGTGTTCTTTATGGGGGGGCCCTTCGCATCCACTCCTTCGTTTCTGGCCCATCCTTTAGGGGAGCAAGAAGTTACATAAACATACAAACTCGGAGGTCCGCGCGGATTTCTCGGATCGGCACTGGACCCCCCTCCCTGGCGCGCGGAGCGCGCCAGGGGCGGCGCCGGAGGCGCCGCCGAGGGGCCCCAGCGCCGATCCGAGAAATCCGCGAGGACCTCCGAGTTTTTATGTTTATGTCACTTTTTGTTCCCCTGTTTCTGGGGAGTCCCTTCGCATCCACTCCTTCTTTTCTGGCCCATCCTTGACCATGAGGCACGTACGTGTGGACGCGTGTGTTCGAAGGCCACGCGCGGCTCCCTCGCTCGCTCGCGAATTCATACGGTCGGTGCCTACGGTGAGAAGGAGGTGCTCTTTCCGAGCGTGCCCTCGCATCCGTGTTTGTCCAGCCCGTCCTCGGCCATTTTCGTTGGCCAGTCCTTCAAAGTTTTTGCAGCTTGGACTACCAAGGGCCTTGCATCCTCTCCGCGCACCTCTCGGCGACTATACTTGTGGGCAGGCACGGCATGCAGTCGCGCACTGGAGTTTCTTCGAGAAAGGCAGGGCGCGCCTGTGGAGCGATTATTTTTGGAAAGGCGTTGCGAGATCGTCGTGCGTTGTGCGGGCGCCTGTTGGCCATTAGAGCCGTGAGGCGCAGAGCAAGAGTTCGTACGCGATGGAGCGATGAGAGCACGGGTCCCTCCACTGTGCACGTGCATCTTTCGTGCTAGCCGTGGCGCCAGGGCTAAGATGGCGGAGCACAGGGACAAGGACCTCCATCTCTGCAGCTTGACTACCGGAGGATGAGGAAGATGAGAGGTTATCGGTCTTCTCCAGCATGTTAATGGAATTTCTGTTTGTGTGTATGGCGGTATGTGTTTCCGTTGCTGTGTCCACATAAGATTCGGCCATTCGACGTTATCAGTAGAAATCGTTTTTAATTTCAAATGATGGTTTGCTGATTGATTGTTTATGATATGCGCGTTCACGAGTCCGGCCATGTCGATGATCGTTCGTATTATTGAATATGTGTTTGTTGTGCATTCGTTCTGGACGTCGATACGATTCATGGTATTGTGTTACACACATTCATCGGCCCGAACCTCCCCGAGTTGCTGTTCTCCGCATGCTCGTCTTGCATTCCTCCTTCCCCACCATCGTCCCTCTTGCCCTCTTCATCCTCGTCGGTTCACTCCCGCGTTGATCGTGGTTTGTAGCCTTGCGGAATTCCCTTACCATTAGTACGCCAACTGGGGTGTATTTTGGTTATGGTTATTAGTAAACTAATATGTTACTTTGTCTGCTCCTTCCCATCGTCGGTGTCCTGTTCCGTATCCACGTCCCCTGTCCCCCATCCTCCTCGTCCCCACATCGTCCGCGTCCTAATCCTCATCATCATGCTTCTCCCCTCCTCGACCTCGTCCGCCCCTCCTCTCCTCGTCGTCCTCCTCACTATCGGCATCTCGAGGGCACGCCGAAGTCCGAGGAGGAGGAGGAGGAGGGAACAGGGGGGAGGAGGGAGGGAGGAGGAGGGGGAGGAGGAGGGGGAGGAGGAGAAGGGATAATGGAGGAGGAGGGAGGAAAAGGAGGAGGAGGAGGGAGGGGGAGGAGGAGAAGGAGGAGGAGGAGGAGGAGGAGGGCGGACGAGGAAGGCTTCGTGCGTCCGCCCCGTCGCAGAGGCCCACAGCGATGTTGCGCGGCCCGGCCCCTCGCGACTCCACCTGCCGGGCGCTTCTGGAGGTCTGAGGAGTCCGCAGGGTTTCTTGGGAGGAAGACCCAGACACCCTCGCGTCATCAAAAGGCACCCGCGCCGCTAGGTGCCCTCGTGGCGCCCCAGGAGAACAGGTGGGTTGGCAGCCCGATCGTCACCACAGCTCGACGGGGCTGTGGGGGAGACTGTTGCCCTGTGGTTGGCCAGCCACAGTAGGTGCGGGCCCGCCGTACCACCCCTGAGAGGCCCGATAGGGTTACTCGCAGGGGTCCCCGGACGTGGGGGGCGCGGGAACCGAAGTTTTTGGGCAGCGGGGTTTCCGCGGTTAGAGGCCAGCGGCCAAGTGGGGGTGGTGTCGGTGGCCGTGTCTCGGAGTGGGATCTCGAGGCGTTTCGCAATGGCGGCGCAGATGTGACGCCAAGGGGCGGGTCTGTTCCGCCGTTCATGTTGCGAGGTCCTCCGACTGCATGTGAATCCATGGAGGCAACTTGGGCACCTCCCTTCGGGTCGCGTCGCCCAGGTGTTCACTCCGGGCAAAAGAACCAACAACAACTACAGCAAAATACGACGGGGTGCTTTTCGCTACGGTCGGCCTCGGGGGGGGGGGCCCTCCCAGGCCTCGGGGCCGTGAACGAGCGACTCGGGATGAAAAACCAGCCCTGGGAAATGGGTCGAGGCGTTTGGGGTTGACGTCATGAAAAGATCACGACGTCGGGGGTCTGAGGAGGGGGTTTCTATCGAAGAAGAAAAAACGGCATGAAGAGAAAGTTTTGGCATTTCACGCTATGGCCCCCCCTTGCAGCGCCGCCCCTGGCGCGCCCCGCGCGCCAGGGAGGGGGCCACAGCGCGAATCCAAAAAATCCGCGCGGAGCGCCAAAAGTTTATGTATATACAGCTTCTCGACTCTAGAGCGCCCCATCGTGGCCTGGAGGGCTCCGGTGGCTCCAGCGTGGAGCGAGAATTGTTGGGGGCGCCGTGGGCCAAGGACACGCGCCGCATCTCCCGATCCGACCCCGCACGCTCCGGCCCCGCCTGCTCTGGCCCCGCGTCCTGGCCGCCTCCACTCCAGAAGATACAAAAGTCTGTGCGGCACGTTTTACCATCTAGCGAAGCCATGTGGCGGAGGACGAAGGGGAAAGGGAGGAGGAGGGGAGGCGAGGGGGCGGGGGGGGAGGGCCGGGCGCGCGGCAGGCTACCCGATTGCTTACACCCAACTAATCAGGCGCGCCTGGACGGGCGTCCAAGCGGGCCTGGGAAGCGGCCCACCAAGCCGCCCCCGCGCCGCCACACGCGCCGTTTTCGCGAGTGCGCGCACCACGCCTTCACTTTGCCGCGCAGCAGCCAGGTGCTCCCGCAGCAGGCGCGCGCTGGTGGGTTCGCCCGACAGGCGTGGCTTCGAGGGCGCTATTGCCCTCCAGTCCTCGGTCCAGGCGCTGCGTGGGCCTCCTCCTCCTCCTCCTCCTCCTCCTCCTCCTCCTCCTCCTCTTCCACCTCCTCCTCCTCCTCCTCCTCCTCCTCCTCCTCCTCCTCCTCTTCCTCTCTCCTCCTCCTCCTCCTCCTCCTCCTCCCTCCTCCTCCCCCTTTTCCTCCTCCTTCCTCCTTCTCCTCCTCCTCCTCCTCATCCCCCTCCTCCTCCTCCTCCTCCTCCTCCTCCTCCTCCACCTCCTCCTCCGAAGGCGGCCGCGAGTGGCCAGACGACTTGCCCTTGTCCCTTTCCGTGGCACTTATTCTCCGAAATGCTCCCTTCGGACTTCTGTTGTCGCTCATACACAGTTCCCACAGTTCCCCCTCCTCCTCCTCCTCCTCCTCCTCCTCCTGCTCCTCCTCCTCCTACTCCTCTTCCTCCTCCTCCTCCCCCTCCTCCTCGTCCGCCCTCTCCTCCCTTCCTCCTCCACCTCGTCCTCCTCTTCCTCCTCCTGGATCGGGCGTGCCCAGGATTGGGAGAGGTCGTACCAGGGCGCTCCGGCTCGCCCTCGGAGCGTTACGAGCGCTTCGGAACTGGCGCCGCGCCCGACACATCCTCCAGAGCTGGAGATCCTCACAGATCCCGGACCTGTCCCGCTCCGGTTTTGTCCCGGTCGCAGTTTCGTCGCACGCACAAATGGGGGAGCCGTCCGTCCGCGGACGATTTGCGTGCACCGTCGCGCGTTGGCGTCTCCCGAGGCGTCGTCGATTTTCGGGCCAGGATTGGCACGGTGCACGGCTCCCTAGTCCCGCAGAGCGGAGCCACTATGTGCACCGATTACCGCTTTGAACCGTGGCCTCAAGGGAGTCCAGACATGGTACGGTGCATTCGTGCCGTCCTGGTAACTTGCGATCGCGTGTAGTCAGCAGGAGGGGGAGGAGGAGGAGGAGGAGGAGGAGGAGGAGGAGGAGGAGGAGGAGGAGGAGGAGGGCGAGGAGGAGAAGGAGGACGAGAGGGAGGAGGAGAGGAGGAGGAGCAGGAGCAGGAGCAGGAGCAGGAGCAGGAGCAGGAGGAGCAGGAGCAGGAGCAGGAGCAGGAGCAGGAGGAGCAGGAGCAGGAGGAGCAGGAGCAGGAGGAGCAGGAGCAGGAGGAGCAGGAGCAGGAGGAGCAGGAGGAGGCCTGGGCGCGGTTTGCAGTCCCCCCCCTTCGCCTTGGATGCAGGCCGGCCGCCCTGTTCGGGCCGGTCGGTACCACGGCGCCGCGAGGGCCTCGCCCCGCGGAGGGGTCGTCACGGCGAGCGCAGCTTTCGGATCAAGTGGTCGTTGTTCGGCGGCGCGCCTCACGATGTCACGAGTTCGCGTTGCAATCTCGGAGGATCTCGTTTGTCCTGTTCGGGTCGGGCGAAAGGGGGGGATTGGGAAAGGGGGGGTTACGAAATTTGCTGCATGCAGCTGGTTTCGGCCTCACAGAGGGGCCCATTCCTTGATACATAGCCGCCTCCGGCGCCGGGAGGCGCCGGGAAAATCAGCTACGTGAGCTGATTCTCAAATCCCCCCTTTGCTATCCCCCCCTTTCGCCCGACCCGACCTGTCATTGTCGGACCGCTTCGAGTGGCGAGGGTATATCACCGAGCGCGTTCCACTACTCGCAAAGTGCCTACTCGCAGACGTCCGATGAACAAGTGTCTGCTTTGATGTAATGTATCATAGATCCCCCGCGGCGGATCCAGGCCATTTGCGATACGTTGCGAGTCGTGGAACGCGCTCGTCTAGTATACCCGAAGGGTTTTCGGCATGACTTCGACGCGGAGTCGGCGCGGATTCGCGGATTCGACATGTATCCGACGCGGATTCGACGCGGATAGTGGCGCGCGGCGCGATGGGACAGACAAGGTCCCCCGACCATGCAATTTAACCGAGGGGGAGAGACTCCCCCCTCCTCCCTCTACCACTCGACGACTACAAAGGGTATGCTCACGCCGGGGTGTGGTTTGCGATCGGCACCGTTGGGGCTTGAGGGGCACGACGCTGTCCTCGTCGGGCCTCCTCGAGGCGCGGGAGAACTCTATCGAGGTCCCGCGCGCCCCCTAGGGTGCCTCCCGGGATGTTTCCCAGGGTGCCGGTTGCAAGCCGCACCCTTTGCAAACCACACCCTTTGGAGTCGCCGAACCACCTCCCCGTTCTCCCCCCCCTTCCCCACCCCGCCTGCCGCCTCCCTCTTCCTTCCCTCGCCCGCCTCCCCTCCGCTCGGCGGCGCGCGGGGAGGCGAGCGGGGTGGGCCTTCTCGGTCGGGCCTGTCCCTCTACAGGAGGAATGTTGGAAAACAGTCAATAAATAGTCTGGGGAGTATATTGAAGAGTATTTTCGGCCATCTTCTGAATATTTTTGAAGCATTGTTTTGTTATTTTTCGTCGAAAACCCGCCTGTAGAGGGACATGCCCGACCTAGTCGTATCCGTGGCATCGCTGAGACGTGTGCACTTTTCCCGGCGAAGACTATCGAGGAGCACGTCGGGGGTCAAGCCTCTGGCCAGACAAACGGGGGGGATTAGGAAAGGGGGGGGTACGAAATCTGCTGCATGCAGCTGGTTTCGGCCCCGCCGCCGGGCCCATTCCTCGATGCATGGGCGCCTCCCGGCGCCGGGAAAATCAGCTATGTGAGCTGCTTCTCAAATCCCCCCTTTGCTATCCCCCCCTTTCGCCCGGCCCGAAAGACACGGGGGTCATTGCAAACGGGGATCAGCCAGGGCACCGGATTCTGCAGGATCCTGCGAAGACCCCTTCTGGCTGACACGGGTCAGCGAGCCGTTCGTTGCCGTGGGGCGGCCGCGCATGTTGGCTGACCCGGGTTTGCGAAGACCTGCGTTGCAGTTTTTTTGTCCCTGCATTGCAGTTCCTTGGTTTCCTGCTGACCCGGGTCTGATAGACCCGGGTTGGCAGATACCCGAAGCACGTGGGTCTCGAGGACCCCCAAACGGGTTGGTGACCACACCGTGTGGTGAGTCGGTGGGATTTGGGATCATCGCACGGTTTTGGGGGTTGGGTCGTTCTCCGAGGACGTCTCGGGCGACTGGGGCGTCCAGGGTCCCAAGACCGTGCGGCGACGGATCGTGCTGTGAGGCCTTTTGGGGTTCCGAGGTCACCGCACGGTCTGTCACCGCACGGTTTTGGGGTCCCCAAGGGTCATCTTGCGAGAAAATACACGCGCGAAGCCAGAACGTTCACGCGGAAGGGACGGCCGTGCGCTGGGGAGTAGCTGCACCTGCTGCCGATATCGTTGCAGGCCCGGCCGCCACAAGCCAGAGGCGGCGTTGAAGGGCTTGTTTTCCACCACCGCCACCACAAGTTGGAGGTGGAGGGGGTCCTCCGCCTCCTCCTCCTCCTCCTCCTCCTCCTCCTCGTCGTCCTCCCCCTCCAACTTATGGTGGTGGTGGAAAACAGGCCCACCAGGCGTCCTGCGGGAGGCAGCGGCGGTGGAGCAGAGAGAGCGCGGTGCGGCCTCTGCAGCCCGCGGCGGGTGTGTCGGCGGCGGGTGGAGGCGTCGTCGTGCCGCCGCTGCGGCGTCCAGCCCCCCGTGTCTTGTGCGCCCGCGGGAGGGGGCATGCAGCAGCAGCAGCCCCCCGGCTCATCAGCATGAATAGCATCCCCCGCCGCGTCGTGGTCTGGATGCTCATCCCCTGCGCCTCCTCCTGCCCATGCCATGTGCGTTCCCGAGCTCATGCTCCTCATCGTCCTCCACGCTGCCTTCCTCCTCGTCCTCGTCATCCGCCTCGGCATGATCGTCTTGCGCATCATTTCACCCGCCCCTCCCTCCTTGTCCCCCCCTTCCTTGTTCCCTCTCACTCCCCCTCCCCGTGCTTACAAGGAGAGGGGGGGGAAGGTGGAGGGGGAGGACAAGGACGAGGAAATATGCGCAAAAGAGAAGGAGCAGCAGCAACAGCAGGAAGAGGAGGGGGAGAAGTGGAGGAGGAGCTACTCCCCCTCCCCGCATCAGCAGCAGTATCATCAGCATCAGCATCAGCATCATCACCGCCATCATCAGCAGCAGTACCATCCCGCACCCCCCTGCAGACCCCAACACCCTCTCTCCTCCTCCTCCCCGCCCACCTCTGCCCGCCAGTACTCTCGTGGTGCTCTTCGTGTCCCCCCCGCCCCTCTCTCCCGTGGAGGGGAGTCCCGCCGCCCTGCGCAGGAGCTGCAGGGGAGGCTGGCAGACAAGACCGCCAAGTGCACCCAGCTCCTGGAGCGAGTGATGGACGCCATCGGGCGGCTAAAGGCAGCGACGCCCCCGGCGCCACCAGAGGGTCGCGGCGCGCGCGGAAAGGCGAGGGGGAGGAGCGAGGAGGACGCCAGCGACGCGCACGAGGAGGATGCCGAGAATGAAGGAGGAAAGCGGGGGGGAATGGGGACGGGCAGGGCGCGGGGGAGGATCCTCCTGGTCCTCCTCGAGGAGGAAGAGCAAGAGGAGGAGCAGGAGGAGGAGCAGGAGGAGAAGGAGGAGGAAAAGGAGGAGGAAAGGAGGAGGAGGAGACCAGAGGAGGGGCTCCTCCCCCCCTTCCCTCCCCTCTTGGCCTGCCCACTCGGAACGCGTCGCCACCTCCCGCGGTGCCGCCCGCCCGGGGAGGACAAGTCGGCCAGCGGGGACGCCCAGGCGCCGTCCCGCACCTGCGCCCGCGGGAGCCTCCCGTCTCAAGCAGTGGCGAAGCGTACTGGCTCGCCTATAGCCCTGCCAAGCAGTGTTCTAAGAACCTTGTTGAGGTTCCCACGACACGTTCTTAGAACATTTCTGGCGGAGTCTGTCTTGTTTGATCACATCGGGTTTATGGTATAAGAATGTCGTTTTTGTTCTTAGAACATTTTTGGGTTCTAAGAGCATTTCGTGGTAGGACTATAGGAATGCCGGGACGGTCGGTCCCTGCTCAACCGTCTTCCCTCAAGGGCAATGTTCGGGGAGGGGGGGCGGGTTCGTCTCGTCCGGGCAACGTGTGTGGGGGGGTGTCAAGGCATCCCAGGTGGAGTCCGAGCAGGTGGGGTCGGAAGGGCGCGCCGCATCGGCGATGCGGCCCGATGTGGAGCCGGATCTTCTCAATCTTCCCCGCACGGACGTCGCCGCTGCATGGCCGATGCGTCGGCGATGCGGCGGCGATGCGGCAAGATTTTCCGACCCCATACTTTCCGATCCCATATGGGACGGTTTTGGGGGGAACTCGGGATTCGAGGTAATCGGGTTTGTCCACAACTCTCGTCGGTTTCCCAGCCTGGCGGGGAGGGGCCTTCAGCGGCTGCGCCTCGCCAGCAGGGTTCCAGGGTCTGGCCAGATAGTCAGTGACGTTCACTCCTGCCTGCGTCATGTTATCACCCTTCCTCCTGCCGTTGCGGGCGATTGGTTCAAGATTTTTCACGCTTCAAGAAAAGGGGTCGGCGCAACTGGTTTCGGAGCGTTCGGTGCGCCCGGGCCGTCGGGTAAGTTGTACAGCCATAGAAGCCCAATAACATGAAATGACATTATGGGCACATGATAACCACATTCAGATCGCTGTAGGTAGTAATAATGATGATAATATGGGGTGCGAACAATAATAAGCATACTGGCAGGGGTGATGACGCGAGTGGCAATAATCAAGTAATATGAACATCAAACATGTACTCCGCGCAGGTGCCAGGCCATCTATCAACACACAGGGGACATATCATACACAAGGTCCTGTCGAAAATACCACATGCGCAAGGAAAGTATGGGGATGTACACGTTTTGGTTGGGCAATTATGTTGGTCATTTTGCATAGTTGTCCCAAGCCAAGCTATCAGCCGACAGGTCCAGACCATACAAACGATACATGACGATGTTTCCTGCGTTGGGCCAGGTGACGGCTGCCATCGCAGCTGAAATTCGGTTGGCAGCGGACAGGCCGAACGAGAGTTTCGACGACCTCGCAGGTACGACCCTCCGAAAAGCGAGCGCTGGCAAGCTCCGTATGGGCTGCAAACCCGACTGGAAACATGACGCGGACTTGAATTCACGCTGTGGACGAGGGCCCCCAGGATGGCGCGATCACGGGCCACGGGGATCTTCAATCTCCCGGTCAATGCGAGGCGAGCCGAGCAATAATATAAACAATAACCATATGTTACCACGGCAAAACATCCCCGCAGTTGCACCCGAATGTCCCCCTTGCCCACCGCGGAGCGCCCGCCGCCGCGCGCGCGCGACGGCGGGGCGCGGCATGCGCGGAAGCCGAGCGGGCAGAGCATGCGATTGCCGCCTTGGAGATCTCACGCAGGCGCGCCGTCGCGCGAGCAGCGGCGCCGCAGGCGCCCTCGCAAAAAGTCAATGGACGCCCCAGGCGAGTCACGTTGCCGCTGAAAGCCCGACGAGGCGCCTGCGTTAGAGCTCTGTCCCGAACCACCCACAGCGGCCCGCTCCGTTTGCGCGATGCCGCAACGCCAATGTCACGAAATGCTTCGGAAACGCAAGTATTCCCGAGCTCAACGCTACGGCCGCGCCAGCAGCGGGCCGACTCCTCTGACGCGTGCGAGAGTTCTTGGTTGACGTGGGTGCCGAGCGTGTTGCGGCCGCTGCTGCAGCGCGCCCTCTTCGACTGCTGCTTGCCCAGAGCAGGGCAGACAAGCGCGCCTTGTCAGGCGCCCACAATGACACCGCACACCTCTGTCGCCGCGTCGAGCGGACCGCAGCCGCCCAAATCATGCGGCGGGTCCCCCATCTCAGGAGGGGGCCGCGCGTTGGCCCCGATGACAGCGAAGAACGCGACGTGCACCCGCGAAGCAGTCGATCGGGCATTGCTGGTGGACGCGCGGATGATAGCACCGAGCGCCGAGTCCAAAATGCAGAGTTGTCACTCGCGCGCCTCGACGGCCATAAGGTGCCCGAAGGTGTCCCCGCATGGTTGCCAACGCACCAGCTGCTAGCTTACCTGGGTGATGTCGCGAATGGCGCCGCGACGTTCTTGGAGCCGTAGCACCTGATCTGCAGAGACAGTGTAATCAAGGGCGAGGCGCTTCACCCGATGCGTGGCTAAGCACAGGCATCCCGCATCAAAAACGACAAGCGCCAATGCTGTATTGCTTGCGACAACGCAGACCAAGGAAACACCCCAATGGGTGCGCCCGAGGTGGCCTGAGTTCTTGAAGCGACCATGCAACAGCGACGAGGTAAGGCGCGATGTGGGCGCAGATGAGGTTGATTCGAGCATGGAAGTCGATCCCATGGCGGGCAGCAAAAGGGGGGGGGGCGGCATCAGTGGGGCGGCAACGCGCGCAGGGGGGCGCCGCCTGCGCTGGTTATGTTTTGAACTCCACCATAGACAGCGACAGTGCGATCTCCTGGACCTGCGCCCATCACCAGGCAGGGCCGGGGGGCGCCAGCGAGGGGGCGGTTGAAGGGCCGCTGCGTTCGCCTCCACGCGGGCGGCGCGCGCTCATGCAATATGGTCGCCAACGGGAATAGGGCGCCCGATGAAATCGCGCGCGACTTCGGCGCGCACAAGGCCACAGTTGCCGATCGAATATGGCGCCGCGCCCGCGAGATGCTGCCCAGCCGCGCCTCCGCTTTTGCAGCGTTTGCGGGCGTGCGAAATCCGCCCGCGTTCGCCATGATTTCGTCTGGGGGTCATCCTGTCGCACTGGTGTGTGTTTCACGTTCGCTCTGGGTCGCGTCGGAATTGTCTAGGGCCGAGGAGCGCTCGAAACCAATGGTGGGCGACCCTCGCCCTGCGCGGAAGTGGTAGCGCGCCGACCGGCTGCGGCCACGATGAGAAGGCATTTCCGCGGCGTTGGGGCCAGCGATCACTTGTTCCGCGACTGTTCTTGCCTGCGCCAGTGACAAATCTTCAAGGAGTGCATCGGCGACGTGAAACGCTGACCTAGTTATCAATCGCTAGCTCTAGCTCTGCGAACCGATCCCCAGTCTTTGGCCGCGAGCCCTGCCCTGCGTTCCAAAAAAGCCACCGGGCAGAGCGAACGCGGTCATCCCAAGAGCGCGCGTTGGCGGCGGGGGAACGGCTGAACATTATCTCGCGGACGTAGCTCCAGATTCGATCGATAACTCGGGTGCCCCCTTCGGTGCGTATCTTGGCATTTGGCGGCGAAAAAGCTGCGCAAACTTGGGCCTCGCCCATTTGCCCCGCATCTTCTTTTTGTCATGCGCGACGAACTCGTGCCGAGAACCCACTTCTCGGTGGCGCCAATCTTGCGCGGGCGCGCGCCATCCGCGCGGAGGAAAACGCAGCGGCCCTTCAATCACCTCCTCGCGTGCGGGCCCCAGTCCATCCTGTCGATGGGCCCAGGGCCAGGAGGTGGCACTTGCGTTGTCTTCGGCGAAGATATAGACAACCAGCGAAGACGGCGCCTCCCTCTGCGCGTTGCCGCCCCGCTGATGCCGCCGCGCCCATTTGCGGCCCGCCATGGAAGCGACTTCCCCGTCCAAATGAACCACCAAATCATGTCATACCTTGTCGCAAAGTGTCGCTAGTACAGTTTTTCTTAAAGAACTTAGGCCGCGGCGGGCGCGTCCCATGAGGTTTCTGTTTTTTTTTTGTTTCTCACCTTTTTCTTGCACGTGGCCAGAGAGTGCATTCTCAACGTGTGTCGCTGATTTTGGATGCCAGGCGTCAACAATTAGAATCGTATCTGGTGGAACGCATCGCCCCCGATTTCAATGTCGCAGGCGTTGCGGCTCTAAGCGCGTCGCGAAGCGATTCGCGACTTCTTCCGGGCAAACTAGCTGTTGGTGCGTGGGCAACCGTGCGGGGGCACTTTCGGGCGTTGCATGGCCGCCGAGGCGCGCGAGGGGCATCTCTGCATTTTAGCCCTAGCGCTCGGCGCCTACATCCGCGCGTCAACCAGAAGTTTCCGATCGGCTCTTCGCGGATGCGCGTCGCGCCCTTTGCTGCCATTGAGGCCCATGCGCGGCCCTTGCCCGACATGGAGAGCCCAGCGTGCGACGTTGAAGGCCGCGGTCCGTTCGACGCAGAGACAGGGGTGCACGATGCTATAGCCCGCGCCCGACACGACCCGCGTGCCTCCTCGCCCCCGGACAGCCCTGCCGCGGGCCACGGGCAGTCGCTGGGTGCGCGTGGCAGCGACGACGGCGAGACGCCCGGCATCCATGTATACCAAGCCTCTCATTCGCGTTGGAGGAGTCGGCCCGCTGCCCCCGCGGCCGACATGTTGCGTTTCCGAAGCAGTTCGTGACGTTGGTCTTGCGGCATCGCGCGCGCGGGGCGGGCTGCTGTAGATGGTTCAGGGCAGAGCTCTAACGCAGACGCCTCGTCGGGCTCGCAGCGGCGCCATGACTCGCCGCGGGGGCCCTTGGAATGGGCGGGGGCGCTTGCGGCGCGCAGGGCCCCGCTGCTCGCGCGACGGCGAGCCGGCGTGAGATCTCCAGGGCGGCAATCGCTAGGTCCGCCCGCCCGGCTTCCGCGTAGAATCCACAGGATGGCAGATGACAAGGCCGTGCCCGACTGGAACGGCGTCGCGCGCCCGTATTGCAACGAAGGAAGCTTGGACCCCACGAAGGATTGCAAGGATTCGAATGGAGGGCGGGCGTGCCGCTGCAACCCCAAGAAGCGCAGGTGCCGCGCGCTCCCGCGAATCCCACCCCATCTTTCAGTGCGGCGCGGGGCAGCCATCCGAGAGCTTGACGGACCAAGCTTCTATCTCCTTCTGCCCCGAGGCGCGATGTTCGCAGACTGCCGCGCGTCTTCATCTGAAACAGAACCGCGAGCTGACGGGGGGCATTCGCGAGTCCGCGCGCGAGGCGCGCGCTGCATGCGCGGGCCAGCGCGGGCAGGACATCGCGTTCGGCAAATGCCTGCCGCGCGCGAGCGACGAAGCGGACGTGGTAGACGTCGCGAAGCGAGATGGCCCCAGCGCAGACCCTGGGCCCCAAATGCGCGCCATATAAGAGCAGCGGGGTGGCATTGCCCATCGCGACGATACGAAGTCCCCCGCGCCGTTCGGGCGCGAGCCAGCAAGGGCGACGAGACGGGCGCCAGGCCCAGGTCCGACCCGCAGATGTGATTAAGATCGCATGGTTCAGAAGTGGACCCGCAAGATCAACGTCGTGCGCCGCGCGGATGGGGCGAGGAGTTATATTCCGAGGTTCGATGGGAGTTATGCGTGATTTGATGTTTCATAAGATGATGCGCGCCTAGAGCAGCAGCGAGCGAATGCGGGCCGAGCCTGCTTGCGCTGAAGTTCACTACCACGACGTCCCCGACGACGGCCACCCCAACAAGACCAAGCGCATCCGGACTAAAGCTCGCACCCAAATCATCGACCGCGCCTGGGGCGAGGAGCGCAGGCACCTGGGAGCCAGGGCGCCCGCTAACACTGTGGCGCTGTCGAGCAAGATCTGCTCTTTCCAGTTGCTGCACGGGCACGGGGGCGAAGATCCGCGGCCGGCGACAGGGCGGGCGGGGGGGGGGGCGCTGTTCAAAACGGATGGTCGGCGAGCTTTCGGAAGTGGCGAGATCCTCGAAGGACGGCGGGCAGGGCGTGGAGCCCCAATGTCTGCCTACGCAAGCAGACGTTTCATGCGCGGGCCGTTGGCGGCGCGAAATGCCGGGCGCGTTATTTCGGTCTTGTGGAGAATCAGCGAAACGCGGCGCATGTTTTTTCGTTCTAGAAGAGGCGCTGTCGGAGAGGCCTCTGCGAGGACGGGGAACCCCGAAGTTCAAAACTCAGCGCAAAAACCACCGCTGTTTCCACATCGGAAAATTCAAACAAACCATACAGATGCACCAGATCTCGCGCACCCGAAGGACATCATCATTCTTGCGCGCTCGGCGCCAGATGGCTGAGTTGATGCGTTTGTCAACCATGAGCAACAAACGGAAGCACGCGAGCGAAACGATTATACAGCTTCGCGAAGCGATCGATTTCGAGGCTTCGTGTTTGAAGCGCTGTGGGGGGTCGCTGGGGCGGGGGGCCGTGCGCGCGCGGTTGCGCCCCCCCCAGCGACCCCCCAGAACCACCCGAGCCACATTATTATGTTTTTTTGTGGCACCTTACGCAGCGATTCCTTTGGCAGTCCCTCGCGAAAGGAATCCTATTAAAACCCGTCCCCAAAACGAATCCGACACAAATCCTCCACCAGAGGGAACCTGTCGTAATTCTCTGCGAGGAATATCAATGTAGTCCGCCGCAAAAAAGATCCAATTGAATGCGCCCACACCAAAGAATCCGAGTGAAATCGGAAACCAGCAAAAAAACTTCGTGTATTTTTCCATCAAATAAATCCGCTTGGGAATCCAGGCTAAAGGAAGCCTATCATAATTGTCTACAACAAGGAATTCCACGGTCATCCTTTACAAGTGGACTTGCATTGCAAATCCTCGACGTAAAGGACCCCTTTTGCGTAATCAGCGAAATATACAATCCAACTATAACCCTGAAGTTACACATCCCGAAGTATTCCAGTCAAATGTGATGTTTTGCGTTGTTCGTTGCTGTCCAGGCACATGGAAGCTCTGACTAAAATTCGTGTCCTTTGTTATCCGCTTTGGTTTGTTCTGTCCAGGCACAGGGACTCTCAAGTCCGTCCAGGGTCATTGAATATGGTTTCGCGATCTGGTACCATGGACGTAAATTTGCCGGCCTTGGGACCCCCTGTTTCTGGACAGCGAAAACCAAGTCTGATAACAAACAAACGGATGGCTGCAAATCCTGGAAACAGGTTCCCCCGTGTGGTTGCACAGCAAGAGCCACGGTGAGGAACACAAAAACAAAACAAAAACAGTTGTTCTCTCGTATACGGATTCTTCAGTGGAGGACTGTAGTAGGAACCTTCGATCTGGAAATGTCACTCGGGCTCCTTGTGTGGAAAAGTGCAACACATCCCGTCCGTTAAGAAATCGAAATCCTTTGCCAGCAAAACCACGGGAAAGGATCGCGCGGAAAAGGCAACGCAAGAAAAGAGACGACGCGTCGACGATAACAAAACCAAATGCGAACACTCAAAGGTCGATATTGGGAGCACCCGTGCCACATGTATATATATATATATATATACATATATACATACATACATACATACATAGACACACACAGCCTACACTTTACTCGGCCCATGCACACATGCATATATACATATATATATATATACACATATATATATATACCTATATCTATCTATCCGTAAGGGCTTCGCCCCCTGCCGCCGGCCCCCTCTCTCGGAGAATGGGCCATGGAAGAGCTAAGTCATGAGGCCTTGGCGCTGTCGTGAAGCAGTATCGAAACTTCATGCGAAGCCGATTCGCAATCAGCAAAACCAACTGATCACAAGAGGGGTTACCACACCTGGCGATTGGTAAGACGTGTATGGTTTACGGGTTTGGTTACCACACCTTGCGATTAAAGGGCCGAGGGAGTTCTCGCAGTTTGGGTTACCACGCCTTGCGATGGATGTGCGTGAAGGGTGGCACCGAATTTCAGAAATGTGGCAAATCCCCTGTGTTTTTGGACCCTGACCCCGCGGATCTGCGTGAGGGGTGGCGCGAATTTCAGAAATGTGGCAAATCCCCTGTGTTTTTGGACCCTGACCCCGCGGATCTGCGTGAGGGGTGGCACCGAATTTCAGAAATGTGGCAAATCCCCTGTGTTTTTGGACCCTGACCCCGCGGATCTGCGTGAGGGGTGTCGATTTCGAGCCCCCCCAGCAATTCAGACAACGCGCCCAGGAGACGCTAAAAATCTTGTTTGGGCCTCCCCCCCCCCTCGCGCGGTCAATCAACTAGTTACAGTAATCAGCAAGAAGCAGAACTGTAACACTGGAAACTACAAGCTACAACTGGTACAGGAAACTGCGAACCCGCGCCTACAGCCTGGTGGCCCCACAAGGGGGCCGGCGGATATATATATATATATATATATATATGTCACTTGTTCACGCCCGGGCCTCATTTCGTGCGCGCTTGAAGACATATAGCAGTGGGCCTGGGCGCGGCCGTGACGAGGGACCGGGAGTCAGGGGCAGGGCAACAAGATTCCATCTTGGCCGTGCAGACGGGCGAGATGGCCCTAGATGGGCACCGCGACGGCCCCGGACGGCCCCAATTATACAGCTCAAGAGGGCCACAGGATAGCCCTAAGACGGTCCGTAGTCAGTTTTTGGTTCACGGTCGGTGGTCAGTGTTAGCCTTAGGACGGTCGGTAGTCTTCCCGCCGCCTCAAATTGGGCTGCCCTTGCAGTGCCCCAAATCGCAAGCGACATTCTTCATGAGTGCAGACAATCAGGGCGCTTTCTGCGGGCCCCGAATCTGCGATGTGGGTAGCCGGGGCATCATCAAATTGCCTTGGGGCGGTGACGACGAGCAAGAGTGGCCGGATGGTGTGCGAGCCCCCCTCTATTTCATCGCTTTGGTGTGGTGTTTCTTGGGCGTGGCGCTCATCTCGGACGTCTTCATGGGCGCTATAGAGCACATCACGTCGAAGAGGGTGCGGAAGTTCTCAGCACAGCGGGGTCGCTACGTCACCGAGATGGTGTGGAACCCCACTGTGGCGAATTTGACTCTTATGGCGCTAGGTTCCTCCGCGCCCGAGATACTGCTGAGTGTCATTGAGCTGTTGGGCAACGATTTCTACAGCGGCGACATGGGTCCTTTCACCATCGTAGGGAGCGCTGCCTTCAACCTCTTCGTGATCATCGCCGTCTGCGTAATGTCGATACCTGACGACGATCTGCGGAGCATCAAGGAGATGCCTGTGTACTTCACCACCGCAATCTGGTCCTTGTTCGCTTACGGGTGGCTGCTCGTGATCCTGGAGGGGTCGTCGCAGAACGTCGTCGAGCCCTGGGAGGGGATGCTGACCCTGGGCTTCATGCCGGTGCTGGTCTTGATGGCTTTTCTGGCGGACAAGGGGTACATATTCAGCATGTGTTCTGATGCGGGGAGCGCCGAAAAAGGTGTCGTGGCAGAGTGCATGTCCAAGGACGAGTTGGCCGAAGCCGTTGCTAAGATGCGGCAGGAATACGAGACGGCGGGTGCCAAGCCTCTCTCGGACAAGGTCTTGGCCAAGCTCATCGACCATGAATATTCTCAGGGTCATAGTCGTGCGCACTACCGTGTGGGAGCGATCCGTGCCATCACTGGAGGAAAGCGCGTAGGACCCAAACGTAGCGCCACTCTGATTGGACGAGCACTCGAGCGCAGATTGAAAAAAGTGGCGCCTGAACCAGAAGGGCAGAAGAAAGACGGCCAGGTCATGGACTTGGTAGACGAAGGGGCAGCGAAGAAAACCATTATCCAGTTCGCTGCTCTCAGTTATGCTATGGTCGAGAACCTTGGTCCCCGCGAGGTATTCGTGGAACGGAGTGGCAACCTTGACAAGAAGGTTCGGGTCAAATTCAGCACCCGCGAGGGGACGGCGAAGGCGTGCGAAGACTACGTACATCAAAGCGGTGAACTTATCTTCGATATAGGCGTCGAGTCGCTCTCCATCAAGCTCGAAATCGTCGATGACACTGCGTTCGAGAATAACGAGGAGTTCTTCGTCGACCTTCGGGACCCTGACATTATTGATGCCGATGGGAAGATCCTTAGCGCCGATGCTTGCGGAGGATACAGAGCGGAGATAGGCGAGAAGGCCACCACGACTATAGTGATCATCGACGACGACTTGCCCGGACAGCTTCGTTTCAAGGGCGATCAGAAGGGGAATGACAATATCACCATCAAGGATGGCCCCGAGGATTTCACAGTGAATTTGCGCGTCGAGCGCAGCAACGGTTGCGCTGGCCAGGTGATGTGTAAATATAAGACCGAGGACGCGTCCGCGAAGGCGGGGATTGACTACGTGGCGACGGAAGGGACGCTCGTGTTCGAGAACGGAATAATACAACAGACCATCCCGTGCATCATCAAGGGTTCAGCCCGCTACGAACGCAAGGAGGTATTCCGCGTGGTCCTCTCGGACGTGGAGGGCGGCGCCACGTTCGATCCTGAGTGCGACGGGAGCCAGGACAATTGCTGCATATTGTCAGTCATCATCGAGTGCAGCGGGGGAAAGGCCAAGGAGCGCGTCGACTACGTCTGGCACAAGCTTCAGCGAAGGTGGGACAAGTCTCGGCTCGGACACACCAGTTGGAAGGAACAGTTCATTGGAGCGTTGTATGTGAATGGTTCGTCGCCGGAGGAGCACAATCTGGGAAGTCAGAACCCCAACGAGCTCATTTCTCCGACGCATTCGGATACGTCTTCGATGTCGTCACTGTCGCTAGAGGTGGCAGAGGAGCCCAGCTTGTCAGACTACGTCATGCACATCATCACGCTTCCCTGGAAGCTGCTCTTCGCTTTCGTGCCGCCAACCGAGTACTGCGGTGGCTGGCTCTGCTTCGTGTGCTCACTGGGAATGATCGCGCTCATCACCGCCCTCATCGGTGACCTGGCCGCACTGTTTGGCTGTGTGCTTGGTGTTCCGGATGAGGTCACCGCGATCACATTCGTTGCGCTTGGTACTTCTCTGCCCGACCTCTTCGCGTCAAGAACGGCAGCGGTGCAAGATCCCACTGCCGACGCGTCGGTTGGCAACGTCACAGGCAGCAACTCTGTCAATGTCTTTCTCGGGCTGGGCCTGCCATGGACGATGGGTTCGCTCTACTGGTCTTGGACAGAGCCCGATGCCGCGTGGATCGAGAAGTTCGCACCACCAGCGGGCATCGAGTCCCTGGTCCCGATCCCGCCGCGCTTCCGCGGCGGAGCCTTCGTTGTCAGGTCGGGCGCGCTCGCCCCCAGCGTCGCCGTGTTCACCTGCTGCGCCCTGGGGGCCATTCGGGCCGGACGAAAGGGGGGGATTGGGAAAGGGGGGGTTACGAGATTTGCTGCATGCAGCTGGTTTCGGCCTCGCCGAGGGGCCCATTCCTCGATACATAGCCGCCTCCGGCGCCGGGAGGCGCTGGGAAAATCAGCTGTGTGAGCTGATTCTCACCCCCCCCCCTTTGCTATCCCCCCCTTTCGCCCGACCCGAGCCATGGGCCTGCTCTACCTGCGCCGGCGGCGCTTGGGCGGCGAGCTGGGCGGGCCGAGGCACGACAAGGTGCTGTCCGCCGGCGCCCTCGTCTGCCTGTGGGTGGTGTTCGTGGCCCTGTGCTCCCACTTCGCCCTGGACCAGCGGCTCTGCGACTGAGGCGCCGGGGCCGCCACGAGGCTCGCTCTTCGCCCCCCCCCGGAGCGGTGGCGTGCCCCGGCGAGGGGCCCTCCCCCGCGGAAGCTAGGCCGCGCACGGCGGGGGGCCCGCAGGGCGAGAGAAGGACCGCTGCACTGCTGTGGGCCGGAGCAGCATGCTCGCTCGAGCTGCTGCGCCGCGTTTTGCTTGCCCGCGCGGCTTTGCCCTGCCGCGCGCGCCTTCGAGGGCTGGGAGGGCCCGGTGCGCCCCCGGCCGACATGGCATTCCCGCCTCCTCTTCCGTCGTCCTCGTCCTCCCTCCCCCGCTCCTCTTCCTCATCACCCCCCATCCGATCTCCTGGCCACGACGGCTCCCTTGTACACGGTGGGGGCAGGGCCCGAGGCTTCTTGCTCGTCTTGTGCCTCCCCTCTCCCCATCCGCCCCTCACGGCTCCAGCCGCCTCCGCTCTGCTGGAATCCCCCGTGGCATCCCGAAAACGTCCTCCCCCGGTGCCGCACGCGAGCGAGGCGGGCTCCCAGGGCGGGGCGGCTTCACCCTGCGCGCAGGTGGCACGAGGCCTGTGAGAGAGCCCCCAAGCGTGATGCGGAGGGGCCCTTCTTCCCGAGCTTGCCCTCCTCCTCCGCCTCCTCTTCCTCTCTCTTTCGGCTGCAGCCGCTGGGATGTTCAAGTCGGTGCCGGCATGTCTGTGCTGCGTTCGACAGCCCGCCCAATCTGGGCCGATCCGGCTCGATAGTGGCCCCGTGTTTTGGCAGCTGCCGTCCTGACGAAGACTTCCCAGAAGCTGCCTCCCAACCTTCCTCCTCCCCATCTCGGCCGGGGCGAGGGGAGCACCGCAATCCCTTCCCCCACCACAGCGTGTTTCAACCCACGTCCCCCTGTCCTCCTCCTCCTCCTCCTCCTAATCCTCCTCCTCCTCCTCCTCCTCCTCTTCCTCCTCCTCCTCCTTCGTGCGGATCCTGGCCGACAGGTGGTTCCGCACACGGACCCGACAGAGGCAGTCGCCTGGCGCTGCCGCGCCTTCGGCGCATCATTCACCCGCATCGTGGCCCACAGGGAGCTTCCCGCATGGCCCCAGCGGAGGAAGCCGCGCAGCGCCACCGCGCCATGTCACCCCTGAGGCGCATCGCGCCCCACCGGGGCTGCACAGAGAGCCACAGCGGAGGAAGCAGCACGGCACCACCGTGCCCATGTCTTGGCATCGCTCGGACGTGTGCATTTCTTCTCGGCGAGAACCATCGAGGACCATCCTGGACCATCGAGCAACAAAAAACACGCACGAAACCGAAGAATGCACGGGAAATGGACGTCGGAGCGACGGCAAGATGTCGACGCACCCCTCACGCGGATCGTGGCCCGTGCGGAGATCCGCCCATGGCCCCAGCGGAGGGCATCGCGCGCCGCCGCCGCGCCCTGTCGGGCACCCTGAGCACGGATCGTGGCCCAGAGAGAGCTCCGCGCATGGCCCCAGCGTGGCCCGTGCGGAGCTCCGCCCATGGCCCCAGCGGAGGGCATCGCGCGCCGCCGCCGCGCCCTGTCGGGCATCCCGAGCACGGATCGTGGCCCGGATAGAGAGCTCCGCGCCATAGCCCCAGCGTGCGAGCTCGCGCGGCGCCACGGTGTGCATCAGGCCAAGGCATCTTCGACTCCAAGGAAAATATTCGAAAAGATGGGAAGTGGGGGGGAAGATGAAAATTCAGAAATATGGAAAAATATGGGGAATCTTGTTATTGATGTCTATTTATTTGTGTGTCCCAGGGCCCCTTCAGTTCATTATGGCGTTCCCCTCACACGGATCGCGCCCTACAGGGATATCCTTACGTGGGCCTGGCGGAGGAGTTCGCATGGAACTTCAGCGCCCATGTCGGCACACCCCTCGGGCGAGTCGTGCCCCATACGGATATTCACAAAGTGCCCCACCCCAGCGGAGGAACTCGCACGGCCTCGCCCCGCCCATTTCGTTGAACCCCTCACGTGGATCGCGCCCCATAGGAGATACACCCATAGTCTTAGCAGAG
The DNA here is from genome assembly GCA_963575745.1 of Prorocentrum cordatum. Classification (NCBI taxonomy): domain Eukaryota; class Dinophyceae; order Prorocentrales; family Prorocentraceae; genus Prorocentrum; species Prorocentrum cordatum. The sequence goes on from CAUYUJ010019727.1 coordinate 49,396, forward strand.
GAAGTTGCATGGCACCACCGTGGCCATGTCGGTGCACCCGTCACACGGATCGTGACCGTAGGGAGATCCACCCATGGCCCCATCGGAGGAACTCGCATTGACGAACTGGCCGTATCGGCACGCATTTTACGCGGACCGCGCCACGTAGGTTTCTGCGCGCTTGCTCCGCAGCCCCCTGGCCGCATTCCCCAAAAATCCACTCCCGCAGCGCGCGGTATAGAGATGGGGATTGCGCCTTGAAAACACACATCGGGCTAGGATCCCGGTTCAGGGGAGCTGGTTGGTGATTGGGCCCCGAAGCCCCCAAAATTGGCCAGACCCATTAAACCAGGTCTGCTGTAGTTGGTGTTTGTTGGGTGATGGCAGTTCCGGTTCTTTGAAATGTGGCGGGAGGGGGGGGGGCGTCTTTTAGCAAACATCATTGAACCAGATCCCACTAAATCCAGTTCTGCCAACAACGCCCGAACACAGCTGCATACAGGGCGGGGCTAGGAGAAGGATACCTCCGTTCCAGAGCGTTCCGGGCCGCTCTCAGAGCGTTCCAGAGCAGTCTGAGAAGGCCGCGGCGCCCGAGACGTCCTCCAGAGCCGCCGGATCTCAGAGATTGCCGATGCATCCTGACCTGATCTGCTCCTCGTCCTGGTTTCGTCTGAGCGTAGGTGGCGGGGGCCCTTCGCCTGGATAACTACGGGGCGTGAAAACGACCACAGCCACTGCTTTTCTTTTGTTGCCGCCTTCCAGCCCGCAGAAACAAAGAAGTGGTTGTGGTCATTTTCGTTGAGCTTGGCACCAGGGAATGACCACAACCACTGCTTCTTTTTCGGCCAGCTGGAAGGCGGCGCAAACAAGAAGCAGTGGCTGTGGTCATTCTTCCGTCCTGCAATAACCGCAGGCAGCGGATAATACAGGTGACCCCCCCATTTACCCCCTCTGTCTGATTATTTCCACGGGGTGTACGTTCAGATGGGCACAAGCGGCGCGGGAGGGCGACTTTGAAGCGAACTTTGGGAGCAACCCCAAAGTGCGCATCGTCGTTCTGATATTCATATCATGCAGAGCACCATGACTAATCCTCATCAATTCCGTGAGGATGTATCCAGCGAAGCGCAAGTTCTCGAAGCTTCTCCAGATCAGCCTCGAGGTCATTCAAGACCCATCATGACATTCCAACGTCGATCTCTTTGGCAAAAACTTCTCATCCTCCCAGGACCCCGACCTTTCTTATCCCCAGGGTGCGGGTCTCCCCAGCGTAGGTCAGGAGGGGAAAACACACAGACACAATGAATCGCCGATTCCCAGGGAATTGTGCGAAACAATAGGAAGTGGGGGGTAAGACGAAAGTAAACAAAAAAAACCTAGACGACCTCCCTTCGGGTGATAGGGAGGTTTTGGGGGGGGAGACGGGGGAAACCAACATCTGACTCAATCGATCTCACGATCGATCTGACTCAACGGGACACCACAGGACACCTCTCGCTCTCACTATTCACTCGACGGGACACCACGGGCCAACACGGGACACCACGGGACACCGCGGGACACCACATCGATCTCACTATCGATCTCACTATCGATCTCATGCAACGGGACACCACGGGCCAATACGGAACACCGCGAGACATTTCTCGATCTCATTATCGTTCTCACTATCGATCTCATTATCGATCTCACTCAACGGGGCACCATAGGACACCACGGGACACCTCGGGACACCACATCGATCTCACTATCGATCTCCCTATCGATCTCATTCATTGGGACACCTCGAGGCACCACATTGATCTCAGTATCGATCTCGCGATCGATCTCACGATCGGTCCCACTCAACGGGACACCACGGGACACCACGGGACACCTGTCGATCTCACTATCGATCTCATTATCGATCTCACTTTTTGGGACACCACGGGACACTTCGGGGCACCACATCGATCTCAGTATCGATATCTTTATCGATCTCATCATCGATCTAACTATCGATCTCACTATCGATCTCACTCAACGTGACACCACGGGACACCGCGGGACACCGCTAGGGCCACCGCCGGACGGACGGACGGACGGAGGAGAAACATTTGTCTTGGCTTCGCCCTGGCAACGGCGGGTTCATTCCTCTCGCGCGCCCACGCAGCTTCGCTTCGCCCGCACGCACGACACGAACGAAACGACACGATTTCCCGGTCGGGGGTCTCCGTTCCGCTGCGATCTCACCCCCCAGCCTCCGATGCGGGAAAAGATGGGGAATCATGGGATTGGTGAGTCTTTGTCCCTGTGTGCCTTTGTTTGTGTGTGCGTGTGTGTCCCTGGGGTTGGGCTGGCGACTGGTGTGTCTCTGTCCCTGGGATTCCTGCCTTGGTGTGTCCTTGTCCCTGGGATTGGGCTTGGTGTGTCTCTGTTTGTGTGCCCCTTCGGCCCCTTCCGCGGGGCTGGCTGGTCGGAGCCCTCCGCCCGGGGCCACTCAGCAAAGCCGGCGCGCCGGGCGCCGCGGGCGCCCCCCCGGGCGGCGGGCGGCACGGGCGCGGGCGGCCTCCAGCGGCGCCTATGGCAGGGCTGGAGCTGGACTGGAGTCGGGCCTGTCCCTCTACAGGAGGGAGGCTCAGAGATAGGAAAAAGAAGCACATCTGGGGGCGATGTGTTTGATTATGTTCGAATATGTGTGGTGTATGTTTTGGGGTTGTTGTTTTTGATTTTTCGCTCACAATCCCCCCGTAGGGGGACAGGCCCGACCGAAGGATAGACTCAGACGAGGAACATGTACCAACACAGTGGATACCCATGCCAAGAAGCACCCTGCCTGCCTCCAGGGTGCGCCCTGGGTTTCTTGGGTGTCGATGGCTGTGCCATGGGCAGCGTGGCGTTCCCACACCCAAACCCAAGGGACGTCCTGGGGTCTCAGGATTGGGTTTCTTGTGGAAGGTGTCTTGTGGACTGGCCTCCACTGTACCGCTACCCTTCCCTCGTTTGCCCCATTATGGGCCTCCTGGGAGGCCCTTGTCGTCACCGCTGGATTCGCTTCGAAATCGCAGTCGGAGCGCACCCCGGGGGAGGTCCAGGGAATAGCGGTATCAGGACCTTGTTCCCACAACATCTTTCTCCAGATCTCGTGGACCGTTTTCGTTTTGATGTCGCTTCGCAACAAAGGCAGAATGAAAACTACACGAGAGCGAAACACATTGTGTAGCTCTAGCCGCTAGCCCTGTGCTGTTGTGCGAGAACTATTTCAGAAGCCGCTGCTGCTCATCCCCCCTCCCGCACTGTACCTCTATCTCTCCAGCTCCTGGTGGATCCCCAGGACGCGCTTTGTGCACCACGCCCTCAATGGACGGGTCACGTTTCTGGGCACAGGCCCGGCATTTCTGGAGCACTGGTCTGCAGCATGCCTTCCAGCCGCTCCCCGCTCACAGGAGAGCGCCCCTCGCGCTCTCCTACGCCTCGCCGCGGCGCGTTCCCTCGACGCGCCCGCGCCTGCTCGAAATGCAGGCAGACGTTTGCTCTTCTGGCCCGCCGCGAGCGTGGCCCTCCCCGCGCGCTCGCTGTCCGCTGGCGCGCCCTCCCCGCGTGTCGGGTCGGGCGAAAGGGGGGGATTGGGAAAGGGGGGGTTACGAAATCTGCTGCATGCAGCTGGTTTCGGCCCCACCGAGGGGCCCGTTCCTCGATGAATAGCCGCCTCGCGGCGCCGGGAGGCGCCGGGAAAATAAGCTACGTGAGCTGATTCTCAAACCCCCCCTTTGCTATCCCCCCCTTTCGCCCGACCCGAGCGTGCCGCTGCACGGGGCGCTCCGCGCCGCGGGGCGCAGCAGCCGGCGCGGGGCGCGGCAGCAGACGCCGCTCGGGGCTCGGCGCGCGCGGAGCCAGCCCGCAGTGCCCGCCCGTCTCGCACCCAGCGGGCCGCACTCCTCCTCCTCGTTCTCCTCCTCCTCCTCCTCATTCTCCTCCTCCTCCTCCTCACTCCTCCTTCCCTCCCTCCCTCCCTTCCTCCCTCCCTCCCTCCCTCCCTCCATCCCTCCTCCCTCCATCCCTCCCTCCCTCCCCCTCCTCCTTCTCCTCCTCCCTCCCTTCCTTCCTTCCTTCCTTCCTTCCTCCCTCCTCCGCGGCAGGGGGCAGGGCGAGGCTCGTCGGGCCCCAGCGCCCCACGAGAGCAAAACGAGCCCCCCCCCCCAAAAAGTTTCCACAAGCAGCCTCCAGGAGCTCGTGGGAGGCCTCTTGGAGGCAGTCTCGATGCCTCTTGGGGGGCCGTTTCGGGAGCCTCTTTCGGGCCTCTTGGGTGCCTCGTGGGGGCCTCTTGGGTGCCTCGTGGGGGCCTCTTGGGGGCCTCTTGGGGGCCGCTTGCGGCCTCCTGGGTGCCTCGTGGGGCCTCCCTGGGGCCCCTTGAGGCGGAAATTTCAGATTTTCCGGCCGTCCTGGGGCCCTCTTGGAGGCCTCTCTTGGGCCGTCTTGGGGCGGTCTTGTGTGCCTCTGGGGGCCGTCTGGGAGCGTCGGGAAGCCGGAACGGCGAGAAAGCCAAAAACCATCAAACGCCCAAGGAGGCTTCTGGGGGCCTTGGAGGTCTTGGGCCGTCTGGGGGCCATCTCGGGCGCTTGGAGCGATAGTTCGGCGACTCGGGGCCCTCATTGGAGCGTCCTGGGTGCCTTGTGGAGCCCTCTTGGGCCCGAACAAGTCACGCGCCACACCACTTCCCAAAAGGCCCCGGGGCACGCGGGAAGCCGGGAGGGGCGCGTGGCAAGCCTCGGGAGATGTCGGAAGCTGGGTTATGGGCCCCCGTGAAGACCCCTCGGGAGTGAGGGCTGAGGCTTCGAGGATGCGGCAAGACTTGAGACCCATGCCCACTCCGTGCCGCCGAGGCACGGTGGCGGATTTCGCGGACCACCTCCCGTCGGGTGTCGAAGATGGCCCCAAGGGCCTCTCGGAGGAGCCCATCAGCATCTAAGGATGCCTTCTGATCCTTTGGGGCAGGCAGAACTCGATGCCACCCTCCGACCTGCCACCAGCAGGGCCTCCGTGCTTTTCCAGCCAGCGCCTACACGCTGCTCATCCAACGCGGGCTCTCAAAGAGCTGGCCGTCGTTGCCGCGGCCATGTAGGCACGTGCCGAATGTGCCATCAGCGTTCAGTTGGCCCACGGCTGTGCTGGCCTAATTTTCACATGCGCCGTCCGGCGCCCCTGAGGGCACGAAGGCACGATGTTTTCCGTCTGTAGCTCGAGGGTTTGGCTCTGCAGCGGCACGGGCTCCATGCGAAGACGCGCGTTGGCAGGCGCGGACCGCTCCTCCGCACGCTCCCTCCCCCCCTTGTGCCGGCCGCGGAGGAGGAGAAAGGAGGGCGCAGAGGACGAGGAACGAAGAAGACGAGGCAGAGAGTCGAGATTGAGGAGGAGGACGGGGCGCAGCGAGTAAGAGGGCGCAAGCGAGAGAGCGGGGGAGGGACGGGGGGAGGAGTCCGTGAACTGACGAGTCGACCGGAGGTCGAGCCGTGCATGTTCCGGGAGAGGACATATGGAGGAGGAGGAGGATGAGGAGGATGAGGAGGAGGACAGCGGAGGTGACGACAGGCTGACGCTGAGTCGAGTACGAGAAGTGAGGTGGCGAAATCAGGAGGACGAGGAATACAGAATGGAGAGGATGAGGATGGGGATCGTGTGCTAGGATCGCATGTTGCTAGATGCTACGCTGAACGTCAACATTGCGTCACGTATGTACTGTGATATGTTGCGTTTTGCAGTTGTATTCACATTGCATGTTCGTTTGAATTTGCAATTATGCCTGCACTTGGATTCAAGTGGATTCCTTCTGTTGTCCTGTCGACGTCTGACTGGGGGAGGTAATCGTTCCCTCCCCTCCTCCCGTCTTCCCCTTCTCTCTCCTCCCCCCCTCTCCTCGCTTCTTTCGTTTCTCGTTCTGGCTCTAAGCCCGTCCACATTGTGTAGCACTACATCGTCGGTCAAGGCAATCAAAGATCAAGGTGTCAGTTTCCTCTCCTCTTCCTCTTCATGTTTCCCTCGTGACTTAATATTTCTGGTCATCATGCTACTTTGGGTTGCGCGTTCGTGCAGTTCGCCGATGGGACTCAGAGGGATCATTTGGTGATTTCACCCGATCGGCGGTGTCAGAAATTGCTCCCCCCATCCCACAATCGTGGCACCAAGCCGGCGTGAGGTGTTGACCCCCATTCCCCGTGCGATCTCAGGGGGGTGGAAAGAGTTGCCTTGTCTGTCCAGCGGGCCAAAACGACCGCTGATGTAGCGGTGGCGAACCTCTGCTTTGCCCTGCCTCGTTCGTTTGCTCGTCTTGGTGTTCCCCTTCAGCTCCCGATGTGTGTCCTCCTGTTCTACGTCCTTTGATGTCTTCCGCTCACTCCATCGAGCACGTACGCCCGGAACGTACGCCCGGAGAGTTGGTCGGCTTTCGAGTGCTGAATGCAGAATTGGCCAGTGCAGCTGGACGCGCGGCGGCACAGGCCCTGGTGCTCATTGTGACAGGGCAAAGAAGCATAATGAGCCAGGGCAGCCGTGCGCTCGGCGGTCTTGACTCCTCGCGTGTTGTGCGTTCGCCATGCCGGTTGGGATTTGCGGGGCCCTTTTGGGTACACACGTAGATGGTATATGTATGTGTACATGTGTGTATACACCCGTCGCTCGCTCGCACGACGCACGTTTGAGATCGGTGCGTGCGGGGGCCGCATGTGGACGGTGGCACTGGGGCCTTCGGTGGAGCTCCCGATGGGGCCACGAAACATGTGAGAGGTCTGCCGACATGGGTGTGAGGAACGCGAGCGGACGGTGGCATTCGGGCATTCGGTGGAGCTCCTTCGTGGGGCCACGAAACGTGTGAGGGGTTTGCCGAATTGGGTGTGGAGCTTCAATCCCTAGTCAACGCTCTTTTGCCGATGCGCCGTCAGGGCGCATGGCGTCTCTGTATGTCTGTCAGTGGATACACGCACACATAAGCATGCTCATACGCATGCACGCACACGTGCACGTAAATTCACATACCTACACAGATGTGTATATACATACATATATATACATATATTTATGAATGCACATGTGCATGTACATGTGTATTACATACGCATGTACATGCATATGCACATATATATATATATGCATGCACATGCACAACTACACTTACGCATACGTACACATGTACGACTACATACATATATGTGTATACATACATGTGCATACGTACACATACATCTGCATTCGGCGCCCAGCACCACGCGTGCAATCGCGCTGAAGAACTCCGACTGCAAGCTGGTGGCCGCCGCCACCAACGCCAGCATCAAGGCCGCGGTGGAGTGCACTTCACCTGCGCCTCAGCGTGGCTTCCTCAAGGGCCGCAACGTTTTGGACAACCTGACGTTGTTGGGCACGACGGCCGGAGCGGCGGGCTTCCAGGATAGCACGCTCGCAAAGCCGCTGCTGGCGCTCTTCGGTTTCGGCGATGCTTTCCCGTCGCCCATGGTGGAGTGGATGGCGAGCATGCTGGTCTTCTCGGGCTTCGATGGCGGCCTCCTGCACACCTTGCTCTCCCTCTACTGGCTCCCCACCGCCTTCGTGCTGTTGGTTGGAGAGATGGTGCACTTCGCCTGCATCACCTGCGGGATCGCCCAGGGCTGCCCGTCATCGGGCAGCATGTGGGCCATCGCGATGAACCCCTCCATCCACCACATGATGCGCCACGGGGACAGGAGCCCGCGCTCTAGTCCCGCAGGCTCCTCGGCCTTTGGAGGGAGTTCGAGGCGGCGCGCACGCTGGCGGGACTGCAGCTCAAGTTCCACAGGTGCATCCTGATATCGCTGAACGTCGAGTTCTCGGACGCCGCCGTGTGCGAGCTGCGCGCTTGGGTCCTGGAGCACCTACCTGTCGGGCATGTCCATCCTGGGCAAGACTGGCCACCTCGGGTTCGTCATTGTTCCTGCCGCGCGGGAAGCGGATGTCTGGAGGAAGACGGCGGCGGAGTGGTTCGCGCGGATGATGGATGGACTTCGCCTCCTGCCCCCCCGTCCTTCGCCGCGCGCCTGTACAACCAGCGCGCCCTGCCCGTGCTGGGCTACCTTCAGCAGTTGGTGGCTACACTCGTCGCGTCTCTGCGTGCCAAGGAGGCGTGGGCTTTCGCGAAGATCTGGAGCTTGCCCCCTCAGGCGCTGGCCTGCCGCGACGTCCTGTCGGCGGGCTCCTGGGCGCCTGGCCTGCGGTTCCGCTCCATGGTGGCGACTGGCACGGCCTCGTTGATGCCAGTTGCTCACGTTACCGTCACCAACTGGAAGCAGTTGCGCGGATGGCTGGCGGAGCAGGCTTCGGAGCACGGCGCGCTCCAGGCCATCGGTGAGCAGAACCTGCCGCCGACGCTCGGGCGCCCCAAGCCGTTCGCACTGGGCCTCGCCGAGGCCGAGGCGGGATTCGCGAGTGAGACGGCGTTCGCGCGCCCCGCGGCCTCCGCGCGGCAGGCCTTCCGCTGCGCCGAGGCGGAGAGCGGGGGCGCACGAGTGCGTGCGCAGAATGTGTTGTCTGCCTCCCTCCATGCCTCCCTCCTTCCCTGATGTCCTCCACCTCCTCGCTGCGCGGCGTCAGAGATCCTGGGGGCTCGAGGACGTTCGCGACTCGTGGCCTCCGCTTCGAGCTGTCTTTTCGAAGCTTTCGCCCCGTCCTGGCAAAGCGCTGTACTTAAGACGAGCTCTGGAGTCTGGCTTACCTCCGCCAGGCTCCACACCCAGGATGGGGTCCAGCCTTGTAGGTTCAGATGCCACGAGTTGCCTCTCCTCCCCGCTCGCGACACTTTTTTTCCCACGACCTGCAATGCGAGGTCCTCTGGGATCTAGCTTACCCGCGAGGGGCCCAGGTGTCGCCTGGTCTGTTCTCGAAGGTCGGTCGCAGTGGATCCCCCACTGCCGCAGATATCGAGGCGATCGTTATGGCTTATCAGTTGTGCAACACAGCTCGTGTTTTCCCGCTGCCTCCCAATATGGGTGGCCGATCAACTTACAGAATTTCGGAGGGCGGCGACTGCCGTTTGTTGGGCTCACTGCGATGCCCGAGTCGGTTCCAGTTGGCCCCCGTGTTCCGAGTACGAGCGACATACATATGCATTAGTTACGTGCATACATACACATGCTGGTGTCCACACATGCAGATGTGCGTATCGATCGGCATACCCGCATACACATACACAAGCACACATACGTACGCATACACATGTAGCCATTTGTCGTTATGTTTACACGCGCATACGTACAATAATATGTGTTTGGGTCAACCTACACATACCACATGCATGCATACATCCATATACCAGTACACAGGCCTATACTTATATACGCATATGTGTGCTAGCCCGCGTGGGCAGAATGTAGTAAGTTACTGCACTGTGGATGTGCAAGTTGCGCATTGCAAGCTACATGGTGTCAGTTATGTAGTGCATTAAAGGTGGTTGTGCAAGCTACAGGCGGCAACAAAGCGGTAACGAACAGCAGATCGGCGAATCTTTGCTAGAACCACCCAGCGCACGAGGTGGCAACGGACAGCAACGTGGCAACACCTTGCTGGACCCAGCCAGCGCACGAGGCCGCGATGCGACGACAACGGGCATCAACGTGGCGGAAGGTCGTCAGACCCATCCAGCGCACCAGTTGGGCGGCAGCGTGGCGAAACCTCGCCGGACCCACCCATCGCACGAGGTGGCAACCAGGCAGGCGGCAAGGAGCGGCAACGTGGCGAAACCCCGCCGGAAAAATAACTCACGAAACGGCAACGAAACAATCAGTCGGCAATGGGCGGCAACGTGGCGGAATCTCGCCAGACCCAGCCAGCACACCAGGCGGCCATGAGGCAGCAACCAGGCGGCAAAAGGCGGCAACGTGGCGAAATGCTGGCGGGCCCACCCAACGCACGAGGCTGCAACGGGCGGCGGCGTGGCGAAAGGTCGCCGGACCCACCCGGCACGCGAGGCGGCAACGAGGAGGCAACTGGCGGCAGCGTCGCAAAACCTCGGTGAAACTCCCCAGCGCACGAAGCGGTAACGAAGCAGCCACTGGCGGCAACTTGGCAAAACGTCGCCGGACCCATACAATTTACTTGGTAACCGAAGCGAGAATTCCTAAGTGCAGACACTGTTTTGGTCTTTGTCCGATCTTACAGCTCATCGTGCGCTCATTGGGGCTTGTCGGGGCTGCTCTCGGGCCTCTTGGGGCTCCTTGTGTCCGCCTGCGGTTTCTTGGGGGTTCCTCGCACGATCTTGGCGACGCCCTGGAGCCCTCTGGTGGCATCTTGGCCTCCCAGAGCTGTGTCGGCACCCCTTCGAGCCAACGACTTCAGCTTGCGGAGAGTGGACCAGCAGACGTCTCGCTCGCCAGTGCCCCAAAGGGGTCGGCGAATTCGGGTAGAGCCCAGTCCTGAGAGCAATTGCGTCACGCAGAGTTCGTTCGGCCAAGAACAGTACGCGATGATGTTGGAGAGTCTGCGAGTGTCGGTTCTCTGTTTCTTGAACGTCTCTGCGGACGCAGTGTAATAGAGTTATGCGCATGATCTTCCCGTTTTCTTCATCCTACTGACTCCCCTCTCCGATTCCCCCCCCCCGCCCCTTTCCTCCATCTCTCCTCTGCCGCAGGTGGAGGAGTTGCATAGGGCAGCTGCTAAACTGCGAGAGCAGTTGGCCAGAATGCTGGAGACGTCTGCTGAGGAAGCCACAGCCTCTGCAGCAGAGCAGGTGGAGAGGGAAGGGGACTTGGTGGAGGAGAACGAGGAGGAAGATGCAGCGGTGGAGTCGGAGGAGGACGAATCGAGCAAGAAGGAGGACCGGCAGAGAGGGTTTGTTTGCCAGATGTCTTCTAGTCTCGTTATATTCACGGATGCCGAAATGGCTCATGTCGTTGTCATGTCCGTGGTATCTCACGCAGTTCGGGATGTTCAGTGGTGTGTACCTACTTTATTGGGCATTGTCCTCATATGCATATCGTGTGCGTGATAGCTTGCTGTATGGATTTGCAGGAGATTGCTGGTGTATCCTATGTATCAGGGGCTTCATTCGAATCCTGATCTAGACCAGTGTCAAATGGCATTTGGAATTTGTCTGGCGCAGCGACCAGTCGAGGAGCTCTAGCGTTGAGGAAGTTTTCAAGCATGCTCACCTAGACCGTCTCGTCGTTTTGCCTTTGTCTATTCTCCCCCAGCTTCCCTGTCTTCTCCCTCCCTCCATATGTGATTTCCCTGCCTCTCCTCCTGTCGTATCCTCATGCTACTCCTCTTTCTTACTATTCCCTTCTCCTATCACCCTCCCTTCCGTTTCTTCATCCTTTTTTCCCCCAGTTTCTCTCCTCTTCCCCCTTGTCTCCTCCCCCTCCTCCTTCTATTCTGGTTCTCGCCCTCTCCCCCTCCATCCTCCCGCCGTCCGCCCTACCCTCCGCCATCCCCCTCCTCTGTCACATCCCCTCCTCCCTCCCTCTCCTCCTCTCCGCCCTCCTCGTTTCCCCCATATTTCTCTCCCCCCTCCCCCTCCCCGTTCTCTCCTCTTGTTGGAGCTCCATGTCAACCATGACACGCGTCCGCGGATAGGGAGAACAGCCGCGCAGTGGAAACGTCTGGGAGGGAGGGATCGGATGACAGGTGTGGCGCGCGCGCACCTGGCCTGGCAAGGTCCCCTCTCTCCTCACCCTTCCTCATCGTGTACCGTCTCCTCTGATTCGTCCTGCTCCTCTCGCAGCGTCGGTTCCGGACGCGAATCAAATTAGTGTACTCCCTGAAATCAAAGGCACCGCGGCGTGGGTCAGGCCACTTTTCGGCACGTCCGTCTGCGTTGTCTGTCCTGGCTGCGTAGTCGCGACCTTGGGTAGGGCCCGCGTCCTGCATTGTGGCACGTGTTGGCGTCTCCTGGATGCCAATGTTGGTCGTTGTTGCATTCTCCTTGGCATGACACCTATGAGGAACGCCCGACAAGCAGTGGCGGCATTGATGCTGTGCACGCATGCTGGTCCCACACAGTGCGGTTGCAGGGCGCGGGTTCATCACCGCATGGTGCACTCGGTGGGTTCACCTTGCCTCTCTTCGTCCGCAGGGACCCTACCGACGATGACAGGCGGGGCCTCCAGAAGCAATTCCCCATGCTTCCCTCCCTTCCCCTCTTCCCTCCCCTCCCTCCCCGTTCTCCTCCCATCCTCTCTGCCTCTTCTCCCCTCCACTCCCCATCATGTCATCCCTCTCCCTCCACTTCTCCCTCCCCGCTCTCCCCGTACCCTTCCTCGACCTCCCTCACTCTCCTTCTCCCGGTCCCCCTTTCTCTCCACCCACCCCCGTTCCCTACGACCACGGCCGCCGAGGAGGCGTCTGGCACGGCCACGCCGGGCACACAGTTGCCGCCCGCAATCCTCTCGAACCTGGCGGAACGCAAGCTCGTGTCGGACAGGTTCTTGGACGAGGCTGCTGGAGCGTGGGAGAGTGCTTGCTCGCGCGCCTACTGGGCCGCGCACGCGGTGCGACGCGCTGGCAAGCGCAGGGTTGCGACGTTGGCCTTCGCAGGGATGCAATGCGGGATTGGCTCAGGCTGCACACCGTGGGAGCCCACTGCTGCCTGGGCCTACATGAGGGGGTGAGGACTGGGGGGGGGGCGGGAGGGTGCAAAGGCAAAACAATGCTGCAGATTTCCTGCTGTCGCCCTTCCTCTCCTCAGGGTGTCCTCCTGCCACCCTGCCCCCCCCCCTCTTCTCGCGCCCGTGCCCCCGCCGCCGCCCACGCTGCGACAGCTCCCCCTTCCTGGCCACCCCCTCTGGACCTAGCGTACACGAAAGGCCCCGTCGTGCCTCCCACCCCTCCAGCTCTTCCTCATCCTCCTCCTCTTCCTCCTCCTCTCCTCGTTCTCCCCCCCCTCCTCCTCCTCCTCCTCCTCCCCCTCCCCCTCCTCCTCCTCCTCCTCCGCCTCCTCCTCCTTCCTCCTCCTCCTCCCACCTCTTCCTCCTCCTCCTCCTTCTCCTCCTCGTCTCCCCTTTCCTCCCTCCTCCTCCTCCTCCTCCTCCTCCTCCTCCCTCTCCTCCTCCTCCTTCTCCCTCCTCCTTCTCGTCCTCCTCCTCCTCCTCCTCCTCCTCCTCTCGCTCCTCCTCCCTCTCTCCTCCTCCTCTCCTCCGCCTCCTCCCTCCTCCTCCTCCTCCTCCGCCTCCTCCTCTCCTCCTCCCTCCTCCTCCTCCTCCTCCTCCCTCTTCGTCTCCTCCCCCTCCCCCTCCTCCTCCTCCTCCTCCTCCTCCTCCTCCTCCTTCTCCTTCCTCCCCGTCCTCCTTTTCCTTCTTCTCTCCCTCCTCCTCCTCCTCCTCGTCCTCCTCCTCCTCGTCCTCCCCCCCCTGGGCCCCATTGCGCGTCCTGCAACAAGGGGTCGCCACGGAGGTTTTGTTGCGTGGGACGCGGGGCCGCCAGGATGCGACTCGGGACGAGAAGAGCCGCCCCCAGGGGAAGGCGTCGAGAGGTCCAGGGGTCCCAATGGAGGAGGAGGCGGAGGAGGAGGAGGAGGAGAGGGGGGGATGATGATGATGATGATGATGATGATGATGATGATGATGATGATGATGATGATGATGATGATGATGATGATGATGATGATGATGATGATGATGATGATGATGATGATGATGATGATGATGATGATGATGATGATGATGATGATGATGATGATGATGATGATGATGATGATGATTGATGTGATGGATGGATGATGAGGATGAGGATGAGGATGGATGAGGATGATGATGGTGGTGGTGGTGATGATGATGATGATATGATGATGATGATGATGATGCTGATGATGCTGATGCTGATGCTGGTGCTGGTGCTGATGCTGGTGCTGATGATGATGGTGATGGTGATGGTGATGGTGATGTGATGATATGATGATGATGATGATGATGATGATGATGAGAGGAGGAGGAGGAGGGAGGAGGAGGAGGAGGAGGAGGGGGAGAAGAGGAGAGAGCGGACGGAGGAGAAGGAAGGAGGATGAGGTGGAGGAGAAGGAGGAGGAGGAGGAGGAGGAGGGAGGAGGAGGGCGGAAGACGAGGGCGGATAAGTTGGAGGATAGGGGCGGAGGAGAAGGAATAGGAGGAGGAGGAGGAGGAAGAGGAGGAGGAGGAGGAGGAGGAGGAGGATGGAGGATCAGGAGGAAGAGGAGGAAGGAATGAGGAGGAGGAAGAGGAGGAGGAGGAGGAGGAGGAGGAGGAGCCGTGGCCGTGTCAGCTCAAGGGTCTCGCTCCTGACTTTCCCAACCTAGCTCAAGGGGTTCAGCCGTCCTTGTTTCACCTGGGCCACCTCCCGTCAGAGGTCAAGTTCTTGGTGCGCTTCACTGCGTGCCCTTTCGCCTGCGTCTCCCTTGTGATGGGCAGATCTGGTGGGAGATGCAGTCAACAGGACGCGGGGCTTGCATGTCCGACATGCGGGTGCAAGAACAAGCCTTCGCAGTTTCATGTGTGCTACCATTGTCGTGGTCCCCCCCAGAAGCTTGGCAGCATCGTCGTTCCCCCGCCTCCACCAGTCGAGGCCAGGACCCGTGCTCCATGGGCCGAAGCGCTAAAGAAGGGAAGGGCCGGCGGGGGTTCATAGGGCGGAGGCAAAGGTGGAACCGGGGGCAACAATGGAACGAAAAGTAGCGGCGACACCAATCGTGGGACGTCTATACCTACGAGGTAGCCGCGCGTGTCGCCGCCCAGCTTGGGCTACCCAGTGTCGGCATGCTTCGCAGCCACATGCAAGAGTTGCAGCATCTGCAGACAATGGCCCATGGGGAGCCCAGCCTCGAATCCAAACACGATGAGTTCGTTGTTGCGTTCAACTTGTCTTTTGCTGCGGAAGAGCATGCCCCCTTTCGATTCGATCTTTAGCATCGACGAGGCGGGCCTTCAGGAGGCCATGCAGGTGGACGGGAGTGCCGAACCAGGCCAAACGTAAGAAGCCAGGTTTCGCACGCCTGGTCCAGGAGGGCGTCCAACCGCGGGCACAACGTCGGCCATGCGCAATTACCTCCACCCAAATGTTGAGCGGGAGGCCGCAGGAGGGAATGGAGATGGATCGTCTGAGGAGGCGGACCATTAGCCATTATGTTCCTGTACCTGGTGAAGTACGCGTCCGCAGCTGGTACCGTTGCCCTACATGATCCATTTCCACGGACTCCTACGCGGGGCCATATATGTTAGGTGAGTGGTGCATAGAACGCAGCAGTTGTGGCTCTAGCCCGAGCGGGTCCGTAGCGGACCGTGGGCCTACCACAGTTGCATGGGGACTTCCCGCCCAGTCTTGCGGCGTCGGCGCTGAGGCGTGCACGGGCCCCGTGCCCAGCTAGTGAGAGCTGGGCCGCGGGGCTCTTGCACTGGGCGCGCCGGGGCATGCAACCGCTCGACAAGTCCGGGATAGTTGCCATTTTTGCTCGGCATACGGTTGATCTTGCCACTGGGCCTTCGTCGACGACGCGCACCTCAGCGCAGAGTGCGGGGCCATGTATCTGACCCGGTTTGCGCGTGGCACGTAGCAGACGCGGCTCTAGCCCGAGCTGGTCCGGAGGGGGCCATGGGCCATCCACAGATGCGCGGGGCTCCCCCACCCAGTCTTGCGGCGTCGGTGCCGAGGCGCGCGCGGCCCCCCCGACCAGCCCGCGCGAGCTGGGCCGCGGGCTTTCTCGCACAGGGCGCGCTGTGGCATGCGACCGCGCGACGAATTTGGGAATTATTGTCGCCAGTTTTGCTCGGACCATGGTTGATCTTATTAGTTGGTCTTCTCCGGTGACGCGCGCCGCGCCGCAGAGTTCGCCGTCGTCTCAGAAGCGCCCCCCTGCGAAGGCTGCCTTGCCAGCGCAGCGACATTCCAGCGAATCGCACGCGGGGGCGCCTGGGCGCGTGACGACCGCGCAGCGAGCCTTGGAGTTCAGTCACACTGGTGGATCGGCTGGAGGGGGATCGCCGCCCCAGCGCGACCCGCCCGAAGCCAGATCACGCCATCGCAGACGAGGAGCTGTTCACGATTCGCGGACTACTCCATCCAATGTGTCAAGCTGGGCTCTGGAGCCAAAGGGCAGGTCGGACATAGAGTGCCCATCCTCGTGTGGCTTGCCAGGGCTCCCTGACACGACGTGCGAGACGTCATCCGATGAGGCTTTGCTTCAGGAGCGCCATCTATCTGAAGACCTCCACTGTTTGGGCGCAGGCGCGACTGCAGAAATGTGCGCGTGCGCGCGCGCGTGTGCGTGTGTGTGCGTGGGGCCTCTTGGATCGGAATGTAATTGCGCTGAGAGGGGCCATCCGCCATGCGGTGCTATGACATGCGTTCGTCGCCATGCTGCGCATGGGCCCCGCCAGGCGCGACCCCCGAGCTCGTTCGAGGCCGCGGCGCGAGGCGTTCCTTTCGGAGCACCGAGCTGGGCCCCCTTTGTCATTTACTCAGTGCACCTCAGGGATTCGATGGGCCTCGACGGGGGGAGGGGGGCCCCAAGGTCGCGAAGGTTGTCCGGGGCGTCGCGTTCCAACGTAGGCACCCGTAAGCTTTGGGCGGGGACTTCAATGCGGCCCCAACGGAATATCTCGACGGGCCCCCAATGAGGGCCCCTTTGTCATTGACTCAGTGCACCTCAGTGACTCGATGGGCCTCGACGGGGGGGGGGGGCTCCAAGGTCGCGAAGGTTGTCCGGGGCTTCGCGTTCCAACGTGGGCGGGGGCTTCAATGTGGCCCCAGCGGAATATCTCGACGGGCCCCCAATGAGTCAAGCAGGCGCTGTTCTCAGGGTTTCCACGGTGCTGACCCATGCGGCGCCAGGCGCAGCCTCCGCGCTGGGTTACTTCGCGGCCCATCAGAAACAAGAGCGCGCACATCGCCCCGAAGGTCGGGGCAGAGTCGACGCCCACTTCAGCCGCCGCAGGCCCGTCAGCATCACCCTCGTGAGGGCCATCAGAGACATCGCCGCCAATGTGCCTCAAAGCTACCTCAAGGCCCCTGCCGAGCAAGCCATCGGCCCAAAGCTATTCGGAACAAAACGTCTCGGATCTGGAGAGCAAGCTCAGGGACTTTTTGGGGCCTCGTCTTGGCGAGTCTGGGGGTGCCGTCATGGCCCGAGGGCCCGAGAAGGCCCGCGGGGTCATCTGCTCAGCGAAATCAGCCTGCACTGGTTCCCGAGGGCGTGCAGCGAGGTTGCGTGAGCCACGCGCGCCTCAGGAGAAGGTCTGCCAGATGGGTCGCCGTTTGAGCTCGAGTCACTCTTCTGGCCGTTAAGAGGAGGACATCTGCTTTCCAGGTCGCGCCATCCTGAGGACGCAGCATCGCTGCGAGGAGCTGAGTACCTTGTTTGGGAAGGACGCGAACCAGGAGTGCCGAGATCCGCCATTTTAGCAATGGCGCGATCCCGCAACGAGTGGGGGCCCGTTTTCCAGGTTCTGGAGGAAGGAATGTTGCTTCCGGCGTCCGTTACAGGCGTCGATTGCTGAGCGAGCGATGCATCCGCACGACCACGAAACACCCAATCCATCCTGGACAAGAGCCTCGGGTTTTTGGGGCCCTGGGTCCGCCGAGGCCAGCTTGCAGACCGAAGTCGTTCTCGGGGATCCTGGAAGTCACGGCGCGACGAAGCTCTCAACAACGGAGGCAGGCAAGCGTTCGCATGTCTTTCTGCGGGGGAGCCGCCACATGAGGATGTCGCTGCTAGTGCAGATTGTTTCTCAAGTGGTATATTTGCTCGTCTCCGCAGTGAAGTTGAAACGTGGAGCGGGGCCCGGCCGGCTTCCGACGCGCCGGTGGACCGGGGGGATTTTTTGGGCCCCCGAGTTCTTCATCGAAGTCTGTGGCCCGATCTTTGGGGGGGCTCTGAGGCGCATCAGCTCGAGGTCCCCCAAGTTCACGCGTTGTCCCGATGGCCCCCGCCCGACAAACTTCAGCACGATGCGTGAGTCTGCGCCGTCACTTCTGGCGCGGCACTGTCATCTCATAGGCGTCGCGGGGGAAGCGCCGGCTCAGGCCCAGAGCCTCGGCGTCTTTCTTATGGGGGGCCCGACGCAGGCCGCCGCCCCAGTGGGCACTGCAACGCCGTCGAGCGCCTCCATGGGAAACACGCAGAGGCCCTTGTAGGGCCTGGGAGGCTCGGGCGGGCCGCGGGCTTGACTTCCCCATGGGCCGGGGGCGCGGCAGCCTCGACGAGGTCTGGCGCCAGTCTGTCGCTTCTGAGCGGGCCATTGGAGGAGACGTATGTTGGGCTAGCAGCTCCGCGACCACATGGGGCAACCGGAGCTAGTCGAGCAGGGGGGGATCTCGAGTTTCTTTTTGCATGCCTTATTTTACGCATTCTCAACATGCAGAATGAAGCGACGCCGCTCGTTGGACTTGAGCGTATTCACAGCTGCTGCATGCTCGAAGGGGCACCGTTGCAGGCGGCGCTTCTGCCGCGTATGAAGCGAAGGCGCTCGCGTGGAATACTGACATGCATGGTCGGAGGATTGATGGAACCAGCCGAGGTCATCAACTCGATGATCTCTCGCTTCGTTCGCGGCACGTCAACGTAGACGAGCGCGCAGTGCAGTTGACGGCCTTGGCGACGATCATGGCCCACCACGTCGCGCCCACCTTGAACGCCCCGCTCGTTGAGCGGAATTTTTACTCAGTTCCCAATTCGCTCGAGCTCCTCAGAGAGATCAGGGAGCAGCTGGGGCAATTGGAAGGTGCGTCAGCTTCCCCCCCAGGTCATTTCGGAGCCCCCTTCGCCGTTGGAAAGCACAACAGAGCATCCATGACCAGAAGCATCCACATTCAACGCGCCAAGAAGCTTCAGCACCGAAGTCGCAGATTGGGACATCGAGGAGGACCAGGGCGAGGCTCTTCAAAAACGGTGGCCTATTCTCGGTTTCCCACGGGATGGAGGTCCAAGGGGTCGCGCCGTCTGAAGTTCTTCGAGTTCGCCGGGCTGCAGCACGCGCAGCAGCGATCAGTGAGCGAGGGTGTTCGTTGGAGCTCCAGTGGGCCATCCACAAGTATCGCGGGGCCCCCCTCTACTCGGTCGCAGGGCCGTCTAAGCGCTACGCGCGGGAGTAGTGGCACACCTATAGTGAACCGTCGTCGCGCGGGAGACCTCGGCATCGAGATGTGCTGGGGCATTGAGACATGAGCAATTTTCGCCACGCCGCTGAGCCCCAGCTTTTCCTGACCCCGCGGGGGCCTTGGTTGCGCCGCGCCCGCGGGCCGATCTCGGCCACGCCCCTCTGGCTGGAAGCTGGCGGATGGTCGCGGGAAGGGTCGGCCGCGTTTGCATCAAATAATTGTCACCGGTGGATTCTCGCAAAGAGACCCCCAACATACATTTCATATGCATGTTGCTGGGCCTCCGTCAGGCCACGCCAGAGAAAAGGTATAACTTCTAGCCTGACCGATGCTTCTGGGGGGTGAGAGGGCTTCAGGGAGACTTGTGGCTACCCTTGATTCAGCGAGCAGTTCGAAGGCCTTTCGCCCGAGCAGTTGCACCCGTTTTTGCTAAGTGGTGTGGGCACGGCCCCGACTGGAGTGGCCCTCTCGAGATGGGGTCGTGAAGTAGGCAGTAGGTGTTTTCTACGTAAAGAACAGGATGACACGCCGCGGCATAGATGTTGGGAACATCCCCGCCCAGATGTCGCGCAAACGCCGTCTGAGTTTTTTGGCGTCGAAGCCCTGGGCCAGATCCGAGGAGCCGCCCAGGGGCGTTTCTTGCTGCCGCGTTTGTGGGCCCCTCTCCGATGAGCCAGCCGCGAACTGGCAGCTTGCGTTACTTTCGGGTGCCATGGACAGCCCGCGCCTGAGTTTCAGTTTGATCCGCGCGACGACCTGCACACGGCAGGCTCCTGCATGAATGGAGAAAAAAAAGGAGCTCGCGGGCTGGAATCTCTGTGGTGCACCTGCAGGGAAGACCGCTCGTTCGAGGAGCATTTCGCCCGCTATCCGCGGAATCCGCCAAACGGCCAGCGACGCGGAGCATGGGGCGCTGGCCGTCAGAATTCTGCGCAGGAGGGACCCCGCCGACGGCTGTGTCCCCAAGCCTGTTTCTGTGAATTGCGCCGCGCTTCTCCTTGGGACCAGGGACCTTGCCCAAGCCCTTGAAGGTTAATCGAGGCAGTTGTTTTTTTCTGTTGTGAGATGTCCAAGGAAATTCGGGAAGGGCCGTGGGTCTCCTTGAACAGGATCAATGCCCACAGGGCCTACAGCGATACCGTCGATGACGATGGCAGAGCTCGTATCCTAGGATCGCGCTCAGATGGCACGTGGGCAAAGACAGCTGCCAAGAGTCAGAATCTCAACCCCCATGATCTATTGGATGTTGCAAGGGCGGAAGTTGAATGCAACGGTCTAGCAGTGTGGGCCACTTCGGTCCTGCATCTATGACCTGGATATAAAGCCCAACTCAAGAAAGTCCGGAGGCCAGAGAAGGCCAAGATGCCACCTCGAGTGAAGAGTCAGCATGTGTTGGTTCCACACGGGGATCAACATCGCTGCACCAGGTGCCTCCGAGCTGTCGCACCAGACACCACCAACCGCCTGTGCACAGGCGAAGCCAGCGGTGACCGCGCTGTTGTATGCTCAATGTGGGATCAGCGCGTGCTGCACAGGGCTAGGGCGATGGAGACCGATGTTCCTGTGATTATCTGCGTGTGATGTGGCGGTTTCGCCACATGCATCGCGCCAGCCCGCCTCATGAGTAACTATGACCCCCTCCGGAAGAATTCGGAGGGTTCCAAGTTTCTGGACGGATTGTAACCTGGGACGAAATTTCGGCTTGGCCCCGCCTTTCTCGTCTCGTCTCTCCCCTTTTTTTTCCCTCCCTCCCCCGCCTCCGCCCCCTGCCCCTGGCCAGCCGACTTCGTCCTGGGAACCTTGATTTTGTAGTCGGCATTCGTTGTTCTGCGCATGGCAGAGTGCCCGCCAGGGCTGAACGGAGGAGGAGGAGGAGGGGGGAGGAGGGGAGGAGGAAGAGGAGGAACAGGAGGAGGAGGAGGAGGAGGGGAGGAGGAGGAGAAACAGGAGGAGGAGGAGGAGGGAACAGGAGAAAGGGAGGAGGAGGAGGAAGAGGAGGAAGAGGGGGGGAGGAGGAGGAAGAGGAGGAGGAGGGGGAGGAGGAGGAGAAGGAGGAGGAGGAGGTGTCTGGGGTGCTCTTCCGGGGGGTTCGGCGGCCCGCCGCGGCCTGCCCCAGCCTGGACCACAGCGCAGAGGTCGCCGTCGGTCGTCGGGTGGTTACGTCAATTTCGTCGGCCTCGGCCTCGGTGTCGGCGGCGTCCTCGTGGTCGCTCTCGTCGTGCTTGGTCGGTGCCCCATGGATGTTTATTCTAGGCGTCCCAGATGGGGTCGGAGTAGATGGGGTCGAAGGATCGCGCCGCATCGCCCATGTATTGGCGATGCGGCTCGATGCGGACCCTGATTTTCGCCGCGCCGACGGCGCCAATGCATCGCCGAAATCGCCGGCGCATCGCCAACGCATCGGCGATGCATCGGCGATGCGGCGCGATCCTTCGACCCAATTTACTCCGACCCCCATCTAGGATGTTCTAGTTATACAGTGGGGGCGCGCATCAAGAAACCATATGCTTTTCGCCAGGGCATCCTGGGTTTCTCCGCTCCGCGCGCTGCGCGGTGCCTTCCCGCGGCCTTTTAAGGAGCTGCTGCGTTCCGGGTGCAGGGTGCACCTCGCGCGCGGGTTTTCAGAGTTGGGTTTCTTGTGGCTGCGCCCGCCGATGCGGCTTGATGCGGGGATCGATTTCCTACACGCCGACGGCGCCGATGCATCGCTGACGTCGCCAACGCATCGGCGATGCATCGGCGATGCATCGGCGATCTTCCGACCCATCTACGCCGACCCCATCCAGGAGGCCTCTAATTATGGTTGGTGCCCCTTGGTCCCCTGCGTTCTGCAGTCGGCCGCTCGCGGTCGGCGCTCCGGCCGGTGCCCTGCTGTTCCTTGGCTCGGTGCCACGGCTTTGTTGCGGTTCCCTCAGGGGAGGAAAACCTACCTGGACTGGACAATTGGCGTCTACTAAACAGCCCTGCCCTGTTCGATCCCTTTGTTGGGCGCGTTTACTAAACGACTTCGCGTGTGGGGTGGTTATTATGGGGGGGATGTTTCGACTTCTATTCGTGCTCCTACCTGCGTGGCACCACACTGTTTGCAAGCACTGCGAGGGAAGCAAACGCATCGCCTTTCGGGGACACGTTGCTCGGAATTTCGTCGATCCAGCACGGCAGGTCACACAATTGGCGACGCAGATGAAAGAAGCAGGACAACGCAAGAGAGGGGGAGAATGGATACAGTGAAGAGCAATGGCCTTTCCAGCGCCGTCGGGGGCCAGCCAGCAGAGCATCGAGCGATGCTGCACCCTGTTCTAGCACAGCTGTCGGCTGTCAGAGCCAGGTCAGATGTCCGGCTACCGACCTGTCGACGCAGTGTTCTCTTTTGTTCGCCGGCGACAGGCTTTCAGTGGAAGCAGGCACGCCACATTGTTGTTCGCCGCGCCAAAATCGGGCCAGACGAAAGGGGGGGGATAGGGAAAGGGTGGGTAACGAAATCTGATGCATGCAGCTGGTTTCGGCCAAGCCGAGGGGCCCAGTCCTCGATACATGGCCGCTTCCGGCGCCGGGACGCGCCAGGAAAATCAGCTACGCGAGCTGATTCTCAAACCCGCCCTTTGCTATCCCCCCCTTTCGCCCAGCCCAACAAAATCCGTTTCAAGCCTGTTTCTCTGTTTGCCAGTTTGAAACATATCCCTATCCTTATGTTTGACATCACCTCACCTCCATGCCGATCTTAAGGATTCCCTCAGTTTCTGAGGGCCTATCCCTAAGATTGTCCTCGCTTTTTGCTCGCCCATCTTAGGGATAGGGATAACTTCGAGGCTGAAAATCTGTGCCTACCCTGGGAACTCCTGAGGTGCTTCCTCGTGGCCACGGCTGGATGCGCCTCGAAGTTCTCGGCCAGGGCGCACCCCACGAGAGGGTCTCGAAGACGGGCCAGGCCCAGGCTTAAGTCGGGCCTGTCCCTCTACAGGAGGGATGTCCAAAAATAGTCAAAAAGTAGCCCGGGGACTTTTTTTTGACTATGTTGGGGCATCTTTTGAGTATGTTTCGGGTATCTTTTATTTAATCGCTTCGCTCATTCCGCCGGCCCATACAGTCTCATGTCTGCCGTTTGCCCGAGGGCCTGGTGTCAATGCGGCGCTTTGGGGGTTCCTGGGGCCGCTTGGGGGACTCCTGGGGCGCTCGGGGGGGCATTTGGGGGGCCTCCTGGGGCCGCTTGGGGGACTCTTGGGGGCCTCCTGAGGGCCCCGTGGGGGCCTCTTGGGGCCTCTTAGGGGCCTCGTAGGGGCTTCTTAGGGCCGAGGGCTCGAAATGTTGTTTCGTGTTCCCTCTCTGGGGCCCCTTTGGGGGCGTTCTTGGGGCCCTCTTGGACCGTTTTGGAGGCTTCTTGGGCCGTCTTCGAGCCCTCTTGGGCCATCTTGGGGCCCTCTTGGGTGCCTCTTGGGCCCTCTTGGGGCGATCTTGGGGGCCTCTTGGGCCGTCTTGGGGCGTCGGGAAGCCGAAAAGGTGGAAGCTCCAAAATCTCTCAAAAACCTATGGAAAAACAATGATTTTTGCCTCCGGGGGCCCGATTGGGAGTGCTCTTGGAGGCCTCTTGGGGCGTCTGGGGGCTATCTTGGGCGTCTTGGAGCGATCTTGTGGCATGTCGGACCCCTCGTGTACCATCTTGGGGGCCTCTTGGGGGCCTCTTGGCCTTTCTTGGGGCTCTCGGGGACGTCTCGGAGCCCTGTTGGTGCGCTCATGGAGCGCTCGGGGGGACCCGGCCGGGGACCCGGCCGGGACCCGGCCGGGACCCGGCCGGGGACCGGCCGGGACCTGGTCGGGGTACTTTTCGTCCGGGGACCCCCAGGGGCCGCCCCGCGCGCGCGAACTAGAAAATTGTTAACCAGTTACCGGAGATCTTAGCACGCCTCTGGCCCGTTGGGCCGGCGAATTTGTCGTCCAAAATCCCCCTGTAGGGGGACGGTCCCGACCTAGACCCAGGCCCCTGATGTCGCGAAGCCCTCGCGGCGGCCATTGCTTCATCGCCTTGGGCCTCGGGAGCAGTGTTTCAGAGGCGACGACAGGGGCGAATAGCCCAGGGGAGAGCAACACATGTATTCAGGTGCGCCGATGATCTATGTCTTCGAAGAGGCTCCCGGGCGAAAACGTGTAATGCCCGCCACTGGGCTATTCGCCCCTATCGTCGCCGCCGAGTGTTTCGGGTCCCGAGGCCACCACCGAGACCACTTGGGCTGAAGCAGCGGCCTGGTCCCCGCTAAGGGGGTCGAGGGTTCTTGGGGCCCCCGCCACGATCAAGCATCCTGAAGTTGGGACTTGGCATCGCTCGGACGTGTGCATTTTTTCTCGGCGAGAACTATCGAGGGCCATCCTGGACCATCGAGCAACAAAAAACACACACACACACACACGAAATCGAAAACTGTACGGGAAATGGACGTCCGAGTGACGGCAAGGGGAGGTTGGGTGCCTCGACGGTCCGAGCACGCATGCCAAAGGCCCTCGGGGGTGGTCGCGTCTGCCAGGCCGTTTGCCGTGGATGGGGTCCAGGAGCGGGGCCTGGGTCAAAAACAACACAACGTCGGAGATCCGGGTTCTGGAGTTCATGTCACGACCGCTCCTCCTCCTCCTCCTCCTTCGCCCTCTCGTCCTCCTCCTCCTCCTCCTCCTCCTCCTCCTCCTCTCCTCCTCCTCCTCCTCCTCCACCTGCGCGCCCGCACGGGCAATGGTCAGAGGATCACGAATCCACGGTAATGATGCGTTCCGCGATTTCCAAGCCCCTCTGTCGACGCTCGGGCTCCAGGGTCGAGGGCCGCCGCACGCTCCAGCATTTACTCTTGGACTGCCTCCTGGATCCACGGCCTCGCGGCATCGCCGTCGCCCCAACCGGGGAGGTGGCGAGGCGTGCCTCCTCCGCGGCGGCGGCGGTGAGGTGCGGAGGCGCTGAGGCGTGCTTCCCTCCCGATCGGGCATCGGCGTGCCGCTGAGGCGCCCGAGGTCCAGGTCCGGATCCCGCCGGCTCCGCGGCGAGCAGAGCAACGCGACGGCCGTTCGGTCGTCCCGATTCCGGGCCGCGGGAGCCTTGCGGATGGATCGGCCGCCGTTGCGAGTTCTTCAGCGTGTTGCGGTTGGCACGGGTGCCAGCGTGTAAGCGTCGTTTGGCTTCCTTGCTTCGCTGCCCCCCCAGCGAGGCGCTGATGGCTTCCAAGCTGAAGGCGCATCGTCATTGCTTGCCCAGGAGAGCGTGGGGGCGAAAGATGCCACAACATAGCAGCAGCAGGCTGAGGAGGGAGGAGGACGATATGGCAGCGATGCCGATGGGCAGTGCCCAAGGGAGCAAAGCTGGTGTGTATATCTATATATATATATATATTATAAGTGGAGTCGTATATACATATATGTATACACATATACATATACATGTTTACATAGTGGTCCAGTAACACAAATGTATACTTTGTGTTGGTGCAATGAAAGGTGACGCTATGTTGTTATGTGCCAGGGCATGTATGGTGTCTGATGGCTTCATGGTGATCTGAAGGAAAATGTGTGTTGTAGTACGTGCTATATTTGACCATCCAGTTGACTACGGTCAACCTCGCCGCCGACATGCATGCATATTAGTTTCATCGATGTTCCACGAACAGGCCCAGTAACACAATGTCAGAGGGCCACTTGGGAAGTATCGCCAGGATGGTGTATCGGGGCGCGGCCATGAGCTTGATGGTTGTTGCGTGGCTTGTTGCAGTCTTCGTGGGCCTCGTTGGAGCCTCTTCTGGAAATATGTGGGCCTTCCTGGACGCCTCTTGGGGGCGTTTAGATAGCGTGTTGGGGACGATTGCGGTTCTTGGGGGCGCTGTGGACGTAACGTATGTCTACAGAGTTTTCCCGACGAGGTTGGGTAGAAGTCAGGGCGGGGTTTGGGCCGTCTTTAAGTTGTACTAAAACGATGTGGGACCGTTTGGTGAGGTTCGCGAGCCCTCTTGGCGCCGTATTGTGCTGTCTTGTGAAAGAGCGTGTTCTACCGCTGCTGGCGGAAAACCGGGGGGCGTCACTACCGGTTCGAACCCCTCCCCCCCCCCCCCTCTGGAAAACCGGGGGGGGGTCACTACTGGTTCGAACCCCTCCCCCCCCCCCAGTTCATCATGAAAAGGGTGGGGGGGTCACTACCGGTTCGAACCCCCCCCCCCCTCGAAAACCGGGTGGGGTCACTACCGGTTCGACCCCTCCCCCCCCTCCTCGAAAACCGATTGGGGGTGCGGACAGTGGTGGGGACGGTGTTGGTGGGGACAGTGGCGAGGGGACAGCGGGACAGTGGTGGGGACAGTGGGACAGTGGGACAGTGGTGGGGACGGTAGTGGCGGGGACAGTGGTGGGGACAATGGTGGGAACGGGGGGGACAGTGGACAGTGGTGGGGACGGTGGTGGTGGGGACAGTGGTGTGGGGACAGTGGGAATGAGGTGGAAACAGTGGGACAGTGGAGGGTACAATGGTGGTGGGGACAGTGGTGAAGGCGGTGGGGAGGACGGCGGTGGGACAATGGGACAGAGGTACAGTGGGGACAGTGGTGGGGACAGTGGGGACAGTGGTGGGAACAGTGGGACAGCTCAGTGGGACAGCGGAGGAGTCAGTGGGACAGTGGGGACAGTGGGGATAGTCGGGCAGTGGTTGGGTCCGTGGAGACAGTGGGGAGAGTGGAACCGTGGTGGGAACAGTGGTGGGAACAGTGGGGACAGTGCGACAGTGGTGGGGGCACTGGTGGGGACAGTAGGGACGGTGGTGGAACCAGTGGGGACAGTGGTGGTGAGGACAGTGGTGCTGGGAACAACAGTGGGGGATGTGATGCGGACGGTGGTAGGGACCGGGAGTCGTTTGCTGGCGGTGCGTGGGGGGGGGGGGGGTCAAACCGGTAGTGACCCCCCTCCGGTTTTCGAAGGGGGGGGGGGTTCGAACCGGTAGTGACCCCCCCCGGTTTTACAGATCGGATAGGGGGGGGGGGGGGGGGGGAGGGGTTCGAACCGTAGTGGGTAGTGCACCCCCCCGGTTTCGTTTTTCCAGATCCGGAGGGGGGTGGTGGGGTGGGGTTCGAACCCGGTAGTTGACCCCCCCGGTTTTCCAGATTCCGGAGGGGAGCGGGGGGGGGAGGGGTAGGGGAGGATGGGGGGGTTTTTTGCCGGGGGATGGGTAGGGGGGGGGAGGGGGGGGTGTCCAGCAGGGAGGGGTGGATTTTTCGGAGGGGGGGGTGGGGGGGGCGACCCCGGGTTCCGGAGGAAAAGGCGGGCATTTTTCCACAGTAAAGCGGCGGTGGATCACGCTCTCTCTGTCTTGTTGATCTTGTGTGTCCGTGTGTGGCACGTGTATGTCTATGGGAAGTGTTAATTAGGCACCGTTCAGCATACACGTTTTAGGCGCGTTTCAGTGCAGCTGTTTTCCCAGTGCCCATGGCCTTGCTGTAAAGTTTGTTGGGCGCCCCCCCGTGTTTTTTTTGAAGTTGGTGTAGAATGGGCTGCCGTGGGGGGCACCGTGGGATCTAAGCTGTCGGGCCGTAAAGGAATGATTGGTCGTGCACCATATTGCAGCCTTCTTGGGGCGTGTTTTGGGCCACGGACTGGGCTTGAACAGTGGGTTTCCAATGCCGTTCGCCCATCTCCTCCCAACCCGTCTTCCCCCCAGCATGCGAGCCCATGTCCACTGTTCCTCTCCACGTGCTCCTCGTCGCTCCTTCCCTCCCATCCTCTTCCTGCGTCTATTCTGATCCTTCTCTCCCTCGTCATCCTTCTCTCCCTCTTCCTCATCCTCATCTTCCTCCTCGTCCTCGTTCTACTCCTCCTCGCCGTAGCCATCCCTGCCCAAGCCCACACAATGCTTGTTTACCCGTGCTCCCACAATTTGGGCCACGCTTTCACGAGCAGACGGGAAGGGCAGCACGCAGCTTCCGCCACTTCCCGCATGGCTTGCGCCCTACAATCGTAATTGCACCACCAGAGAGAGATGCAGCGGCTCATGAGTTCGGGCCTTCTCACACGCGCCGCGTCTACTTTGAAGGCGGCGACTTGACCGCTGGAGCACGCGACGCGGGAGCGCCCGACCATCGCACGGCCGAGGATTGTGATTGTTAGCGTCAGGAGGTCTTCAGTTATTGACTACCCCTTGTTCCTTTCGGCTGTGAATGAACTCGCCCCCCTTTTGCCCCCCCTACTCCACGACGAAGACGACGATGACGATGTCGTCGCCGTCGTCGTCGTCGTCCTCGCGGCGGGGATTAGTTCCCCTCCATTGTTGGGCGTGCTGGATAATGTTGGGGCATCTCTCTCCCAGGGGAGCATCCGTCGCGGGCCACCCCACGCGCGAGAAGAATTGCACACATCATCTTATCATGAGGATTGCAACAGGAAGGCATCTTGTTTTGAGTCGCGAGTTCTCCCAAATTTGTCTTCAATTGCTGCTGGCTGAACTGCTACTGGCGCCTGGTCGGCGCCGCAGTCGCACCGCGGCCGCCCTCGCAATCGTAGTCGCAGCCGTCGTCGTCGTCGTTGTTGCGCGGTGTGCGCCACGGAGAAATTATTATTATGTTTCAGTATTGGCGGGACCCTGGTCCTTCCAAGTGGTCGCCGAAAAGACAACTAGGTTGTTTCCAGCCGTGGGGGAAGTCCAAATACCTATTGTAGTCGCTACTTTCATCAACGCCTTCCTTGGAATACACGTGGCGATAAAGGATCGACGGGCGTTGCAAGCAATCGCATACTTGACTGGGCCGAAACGCCGGGTCAGGCCAATCGGCCCACGCATAATAATGGCACGGTGGTAACATGGCGCACTGCGGCGTCAGGCCACGACTTCACCGAACGGGTTCACAAGACAAGCGCCCATTCAGCTCGGCCGAGGGTGGAGGGGTGCGCCCAACCGGGGCCAGAGTGCGAACGCAGTCGCGGCCTCGGCTGGAAGAAGAAACCCTCCGCGAAAAAATCGCAATTGTTCCCCCTTCCCAGCCACGTCCGCGACCACGATCGCAGCCGCGGCCGCGGCTGCAGCTGGAAGAAGAAAACCATCGCGAGCAAAAATTGGCGTTGCGATGGTTTGTTGGGCGAGGTCCATTGCTTCAACCGCCATGTCTCTTGTGGCCCCCAGCATGTTCGTCGTTGCCGCGTTCTAGGCACAGACCATGATGGAAGGGGCCGCGGCACTGCTCCGGTCGAATGACAGACCAGTATCCTCTTCCGCCTCATCCTCCTCCCCTCCCTACCTTCCTCCCTACCCCTTCCCCCTCTTCTCTCCTCTCCTCCTCCTCCCTCCTCCTCCTCCTCACTCCTCCTCCTCCTCCTCCTCCTCCTCCTCCTCATCCTCCCCTCACCCTCCCCCTCCCCTTCCCCCTTCCCCTCCCTCCCTCCCCTCCCTCCCTCCCTCCCTCCGCCGCGATGTTGGCGCGCGTCACGTGTCGCCAGCTATTTCTCACCGTAATCGCGTGCGGACTCGAGGGGCCAGGCAGCGTTTGGTTCGTCGCTTCGCGGGAAGGGGGGCGGGCGCCCAGGATTGGGGGCGTGGGGGCGGGGTCCATCTGTCGATGGGAACGCCGCAGCTTGCCTCGTCCATTCCCGCACTCTTTCCTGTCGTGCAGGAAGCACCCGATATTCAGCATGCGCGGGGGCTCATCGGATGGACAGCTATGTTTCGGGGGAGCGTAAGACCCGGGTTTGCCAGGACTCGGGTTCGCCAGCGTTTTTGACGACCGCGCCTCGGATT
>CAUYUJ010019727.1:79259-126759 GCA_963575745.1 Prorocentrum cordatum
CTCCTCCTCCTCCTCCCCCTCCCCCCCCTCCTCCTCCTCCTCCTCCTCCTCCTCCTCCTCCTCCTCCTCGCGCGAACAGGCAGCTAGCTGCGCAAGGAGGGCCGCCGCTCCCCTGTCTCATTGTCATCCTTCCCCTTCCTCTTCCCCTCCTCCTCCTCCTCCTTCTCCTCCCCCTCCTTCCTCCTCCTCCTCCTCCTTCCTGCCCCCCATATCCCCATTCTTTCCACTCATCCTTCCTCTTTCCCCAATAATCCGCGCACATTTGGCCCGAGAGGTTCTGCTGCCCCCCCCCTCCCCCTGGTGGTCCGCAGCCTGCGACTGCTGCCTGCAGCGGCCATGAAACTGGAAGACGCTGTGCGCAAGTGCAGCCAAGGCGCTAAGCGATCGCTCGAGGTCATTGTCACATATGACGATCGCGAGAGCTTATGGCACAAGGATTGTTTCAGTCAGTTCTGCGAAGCCTGGGCCACTGAAGAGGGGGCTAATCAAGAGAGAGTTGCCAAGAGAGCGTTTTTTTTCTTTTGGGGCTAATGATTTGCCGAAGGCTTTCCAATCCATTTCGCGCAGTGACTGGAGAAAAGTTAAGATATGCGAAGCTTTTTCGTCATGCACGTCGATATCTTACCTGGCATGGGTGGACTCGGATGCGGCCATAGTGCCGGCCCCCAATTCCGACTCCAACAAACATCGAATGGGGCGAATTACATTCCCGGGGCTACAGACTATCTTTGATGAAGCAGCTGGAATCGACTGTAGAATCGTTGCCTTCGCTGGGTATCGCGAGCTT
Source organism: Prorocentrum cordatum (assembly GCA_963575745.1). Lineage (NCBI taxonomy): Eukaryota > Dinophyceae > Prorocentrales > Prorocentraceae > Prorocentrum > Prorocentrum cordatum. The sequence goes on from CAUYUJ010019727.1 coordinate 80,047, forward strand.
GGGGCCCACGAACGGTGCAGCGATAACGGCACAGTGGGCGCCCAAAATATCTTGGGGCTTCCAAAACATTGCCCGTGCCAATGGCTTTACGCAGCAGGGCCCGGCGCTAAGCATCACACGTTTAATGCTGGGGTTTTCATTCTCAAGCTGCCAGAAGCGTCGGCGCTGATGTCGAAGTGGATGGGGCTAATGCCAGCAAGGCTCCCAGCGAACGAGTGGGCTGGCAAGAGCAGCGAGCAGTGGGCTTTCGACCGCTATCTGGCCCATGAGCGTTGCGTGAAGCTCGTCAAGGAGGTTGACTTTGCTGTTCGCTCTCCTACATATGGGGCTGGTTGGCGTTTTCCTTTCGTTCACTTTTATGGGGCTAATGCCTTCCATGGAAAGCGGGATATTCGATGGTTTTGCCGTTGCTTCGTCGACAACATCGGCCGGCCGTCCCTGCTGGAGGCCTTCCCCGAGGCGCTAAGACTCGCGGCCGAATACACCGAAACGTCTCAGACGGAAGCTGCGATTGCCGAACGGCAGCGCGTTGCTGAGATCGCCGGGATCCAGCGGCAGGCAATCGCGACGGCCAGGCGCTTCAGGAAGGTGGAGAAGAAGAAAGCGAAAAAAAAGCCGGCGGCCATGGTGAAGAAGAAGCCGGCTACGAGGCGCTAGAAATGTGATGTTTCTAGATGGCGCTAATAATATTCATGTTCGATTTCTATTCTGGCTTCATTATGCATGGGGTTTTCCTTCTGGCGCTAATGTTCGATGTTTTGGTTTGCGATTGGTATTGCATATTCTGGCCCGTAACTGTTGGTAAGTGCGACATCGTATTATTCGTGCATCATATTTGTTGCTTTTCTCATGGGAACTGGGTGGTGGAGTGGTGCTCCCTGTTTCTGGGCGCTGCAGGCGGCAGATTGGTTCCTGGGCGATGCAGCATTCTGGCATTCTGGCGCAGGCGCTAATACGCAGGGGCTGCGCACTCGTTGGTGCTGGCAATACCAGGCGCAGTTCTGACGCTTCGCAATGCAGAAAAAAAAAGAGCGACGCCTACCGATGCTGCTGCATCGGATGGCGGGGGAGGATAGGGGGAGGAGGAAGAAGGAGGGCGACTACGACGAGCGCGATGATGAGGATAATGAGCTCCAGGGATGGGGGCGGGGCAGGGGGATGGGGGAGGAGGATGGGGGGGGGAGGCGGAAGGGGAGGATAATGAGGAAGAACACGAGGAGGATGGGGGAGGAGGATGGGGGGGCAAGGCGGAAGGGGAGGATGAGGAAAAGGGCCACTGTTGCTCTCCTTCCCGGCCTCCTCCCCTCCCCCTTGTTACGGCGCCCAGTGCGACGCCGCGACAATGGGGGCGCGGCGAACATCCCGCGCCTACGCCCCCCCCCCCCATCCCCCCCCCTCTTCTTCCCCCGTCTGCTGAAAAGCATTGGCACGAACGCAAAAGCAACAGAGGTGGGGCGGCGTGGCCCCAGGCGCAACACGTGGCGCGAAAAAATCCATCTCTCGCATTGCCATAGTCAGGGCCACGCTTTCCGCCGCAAGATGGAGGAAGATGACCTCTGTACTGGGCTCATGTGCGCATCCTCGTCGCTTAGTTAGCCCCGCCCGTCTAGCTTAGCCCTGTCTAGCTTAGCCCCGTCTGTGCACGCTGGGCCTGTCTAGCTTAGCCCCGCCTAGTAGCCCTCGCTGGTTAGCCCCGCCTGCAGCGCCCGCGGCTGCGCCGCGCCTGCGCCGCTGCGTGGCGCATGCGCTGCGCCCTCAGCACTCGCCACGCGTGGCGCCCTCGGACCCCGCCGACTGCGCCGCCACCACGTCGGCGTCGCCACCCGCCTCCTCACCATGCGCCGCAGCGGCCTGATCGCGGCGTCGTCGTCGTCGTCGTCGCTGTCGTCGTCGTCGTCGTCGTCCGTCCGTCGAGCCTGCTGCAACAGGACGCGGCCACGAGTCAGGACCTCAGCTGCCTGCACCAAGAGCGACGCGCAGTCGCAGCACTCGCGCGCCACGTCCCTGATGGCAGCCGCAAGCGCCGCGCTAGCATGCGCGAACTCCGCCATCCTGAAGGCCCGCGCGCACGTCGACTCCGCGCGCACGCGCCAACTCGCTCGAGGGCGAGAGCGGCGCCAAATCTGGCCCCATGGTGGCCGCCCTTGCGGCGTCGAGGAGATCCGCGGGCGAGGGCCCGATGGGGAGGGCGGCGGCGGCAAGCTCACCCGCCCAATCCGAAAAGGGGGAAATTGGCGCCGCGGGCGGCGGTGGTGCCGACGGCTGCGCCGCCGAGGGCGTTGTTGCCGAGGGCTGCGGCTGCGCCGAGGGCGTTGCTGCAGGCGGCTGCGGCTGCGCTGAGGGCGCTGCCAAGGGCTGTGGCCGCGCCGAGGGCGCTGCCACGCACGTGGCTGAGGGCTGCAGCTGCGCCGAGGGCTGCGGCTGCGCCGAGGGCTGCGGCTGCGCCGAGCGCGGCGCAGCGCTGCGCGAGCGCGAGCGTCCACGCTCGCGTGGCAGCTGCTTGGACGTCTGCGACGCCAAGCTCAGCAGCGGCATCGACGGCGGCCGCAGAACCATCCTAGCCGGCGTCCGCCGTCGATGCCGCCGCGTCCGCCCAAGCCGGCGGCGGCGAAATCGTCGTCGTCGTCGTCGTCGTCGTCGTCGTCGTCGTCGTCGTCGTCGTCGTCGTCGTCGTTGGTCGTCGTCGACGTCGTCGCCATCACCGCCGCTGTCGTTTTCGCCGCTGCTGCTGCAGCCGCTGCCGCTGCCGCCATTGTCGTCGTCGTCGCCGCCGCTGCCGCCGTCGTCGTCGTCGTCATCATCGTCGTCGTCGTCGTCGTCGTTTTCGTCGTCGTCGTCGTCGGTGTCGTCAGGCGTCGTCGTCGTCGTCGTCGTCGTCGTCGTCGCCGCCGTCGTCGTCGTCGCCTTCGCTGTCGCCGTCGCTGTCGCCGTCGCCGTCGCCGTCGCTGTCGCTGTCGCCGTCGCCGTCGCCGTCGCTGCCGCTGCTGCTGCCGTCGCCGCCGCTGTCGTCGCCGCTGCCGCAGCCCAGAGGAGGAGGAAATTTGACGATCGAGGTTCGAGGGGTTTTGGACGTTTCTATCCCTTTTTGGGCCTCCTGGGCTGCTGTCGTGGCCATGGCTGGATCCGCTTCGAAATTCTGGCCCCATCGCGCACCCCTGGACGGGCCCGGGAGTCGACGTTAGACCTCCGAGGGGGAGGAGGAGGAGGAGGAGGAGGAGGAGGAGGAGGAGGTTCGACGATCGAAGCTCGATCCCCCCCCCAACCTATTCGTCCCCCTGCTATCCCTCATCCATCTCCTTGTCCTCGTCCTCGCTCTCCTTACTCTCTCTCTCTCTCTCTCTCTCTCTCTCTCTCTCTCTCTCTCTCTCTCTCTCTCTCTCTCTCTCTCTCTCTCTCTCATCCCTAGCACCCCTCGCGGCAGCGGGAAGATGCGCAGGGCGGCGAGGAGGAGGAGGAGGAGAAGGAGGAGGAGGAAGAGGAGGAGGAGGAGGAGAAGGAGGAGAGGAGGAGGAGGAGAAGGAGGAGGAGGAGAGGAAGGAGGGAGGAGGAGGAGGAAGACGAGGAGGAGAAGAGGGAGCCCCCGGAGCCAGCCCCCCCTGCCACCTAGCGTGCTGCAGCAGGGGCCTGATTCTCTATTTATCGTTTCGCAGCGTGCACGCCTGGAGCAAGGACCAGGTGGCGCTCGTAGTGATCAGGCACAGGTTTCATAGGAGGGAGGAGGAGGAAGAGGGGGGGAGGAGGAGGAGAAGGAGAAGGAGGAGGAAGAGGAGGAGGGGGAGAAGGAGGAGTAGCCCTCCCGTCCCATGTCCCCTCCTCATAGGTCAAAAGCGCGCGAGAGCGCCATGAAAAATTGAGATTTTGGGGCCCTGGGGGACCTGGGGCCACTCGTCTGCTTCGCGCCTCGAGGCATGGCGGCGGATAAATCGTGCCAAAGTTCAACGAAGGCAGGCTGCAGTTTGCTAATGTTTAGGAGGGGGGGGGAGGAGGAGAGGGGGGGGGGCGAGGAGGGCGGTGGTCAGGACCAACAGCAGCCGGCGGCGCAGCACCGCCGCCGCCCCTCGCCGCCGACGCAGGGGCAGGCTGCGACGTGGCCCCTGTCACCTCGCCTTCTCACCTCGCCTCGCCCCCAACTCTCACTTCGCCTTGCTTGCTCACCCAGAGGGGGGGGGCAGCCGCCCCCCATCCTCCTCCCCCCCCCTGCTGGCTCCTGGACCCCTCCTTCCTCCTCCTCCTCCTCCTCCTCCTCCTCTCCTCCTTCTTCTTCTTCCCCTCCATCCCCCATACCTCTCACTGCCCCCTGCCCTATCCCCCCCTACCTCCCCCTTCCCCCCTCCTTCTCCCCCCCTTCCTCCTTCTCCTCCTCCTTCTCCTCCCCCCCCCCCTCCCCCATCATCCCTTTCTCCTGCCTCTCCCCCTCCCCCCTCCTCCTCCTCCTCCTCCTCTTCCTCCTCCTCTCGTGCTCGCTCCTCCTCCTCCTTCTCCTTCTCCTCCTCCCTTTTTCGTTGCCCCGCCCTAGCGAGCGCGTGGCGTCAAATGACCTCCTCCTCCTCCTCCTCCTCCTCTCCTCCTCCTCTCCTCCTCTCCTCCTCTCTCGTCGTTCGTCGTCGTCGTTCGGTTCGTCGTCGTCGTCGTCGTCGTCGTTCGTCGTCTCGTCTCCTCCTCCTCCTTCTCCTCCTCCTCCTTCTCCTCCTCCTCCTCCTCCTCCCCCTCCTCCTCCTCCTCCTCCTCCCACCATCCTCCTCCTCCCTCCTCCTCTCCCCCCCCCCATCGCCCCCCCCCTGCCCAGCGGAGGCGAGCGGCGCTGCCCCAGCTGCAGCGGAGGAGGAGGGCGCCGCCACAGACCGCCTGGCGGAGGCGAGCGGCGCTGCCCCAGCTGCAGCGGAGGAGGAGGGCGCTGCCACAGAGGCTGCTGGTGGCGCCGCGGATGCCGCCAACAATGGCGCTGCGGCGGCGGCTGGCGCGGCTGGCAGCGGCGGCAGCGCCGCTGTGGCAGCTGGCGACGCAGCAGCAGCCGGCGGCGCTGCAGCGGCTGGCGCTGCTGAAGCGGCCGGCGGCGCTGCGGCGGCTGGCGCTGCTGCGCAGCTCTGGCTTGCTGCTGGGGCTAAGAAGGCCCTGCCGCAGCCGCGGCCGCAGCCGCCGGCCGACTGGCAGCAGCAGCAGCAGCAGCAGCAGCAGCAGCAGCAGCCTGCAGCTGGGGCTAAGGATTCGGCAAAGCAGCAGCCGCAGCAGCAGCAGCCGCCGGCCAAGAAAGCGCCTGCCGCCGCGCGGCAGCCGCGGCCGCCGGAATGGCGCCCACTCCTCCCAGGGGAGATCTGCAGACCGCCAGGCATGCCGCCGATGATGCCACCCCCCTGGCCGGAGCAACCTGCAGATGGGGCTGAGGAGCCGCGACAGCAGCAGCAGCAGCAACAGCAGCAGCAGCAGCAGCAGCAGCCTGCAGACGGGGCTAAGAAGGCAGCCCCAGCAGCAGCAGCAGCAGCAGCAGCAGCAGCAGCCTGCAGCCTGCCAAAGCAGCCGCAGCAGCCCCCTTTCCCGCCGCCTGCTGGCGCGCTGCAGCGGCCCCCCCCCGCGACAGGCGGAGGGGGGGAGGAGGCGAAGAAGGCACCTCCACCGCGCCCGCCTGCGGCAGCAGCGCCGCCGCTGCCCCCCCCCACCACGCCCCCCCTGCAGCTGACGCCGCCTATCAACGCGCCTGCTGCCGCTGCAGCAGGAGCGCAGCCGCAGCAGCAGCGCAGCCGCTCAGCAGGGGCCCAAGACCGGGATGCTTATGCAGCATCATCGGCGCCCCCCAAGAAGGCCGCACATGTTATTTTGTTTGTTGGGGTGGTGTGTGTGTGTGTGTGTGTGAGTGTGTGTGTGGGGTTGATGATGTGCGCTATGCTTGATATGCTGCTTGCTTGTAGTCGTCATACATGTAAACATATATAGAGTATACATACATATGTATACACACATTGTGTGGCGACGTGGTTCCCAGCCAGGCGGCGCGACGCTCGCTCTCGGCCCCACCATGGCAGCAGTGGCGGCGACGAAGAACGGGGTCTATGTCTTCCATAGGCCCTGACATCTTAGCGATTCAGTTTAATTGGGGGCTGACCTCCAGGTGTAATTACTAGTATATGCTCCAATGCCATTTAGAATATTGGTAGGTTGAGTGCTACACAGACGTACACGCAACCACATGCGGGTTACATACGCGTATACACATGCTGTACATACATGACGCACACACATACACACACGCACGCGCAATCGTCATCACATATTTATGCATATGTACACACAAACGCACATCATATATAAGTGTATATGTATGCATCCACATACATGGCAAGCTATGTTGATTGGCTGTGTTGTTAGGGCGCTGGGCAGTCGTAGGGCAGGTAGTAGGGGAATTGATTGGGCGAGGAGTCAGCTGGGGGTCTGTAGCCCTTTGGGCCGAGTAATACAGAAGAATATATACCCTCCCACGTTCACGACGCAATGGGGTGAAACAAAAAAAACCGAGCCCGAACCAAAGAGGGCGCGAAGACCGGGGAGGAGAGGCTGAGGAGGATGAGGAGGAGGAGAAAGAAATATACCTAGGAAGCGGCGGCGCTGGACGAAGATATGGCGGTCATGGACGAGGAAGATATCGCGGCGCTGGAGGGGCATGAGGAGGAACCGGCAGCCGAGGAGGAAAAGGAAGAGGGAGAAAAGGATGACGACGACGTCGATGTCACAGAGGACGCGGAATCCCAGGAAGAGGCGGCGCCGCTGGAGGAAGACATGGCGGTCATGGGCGAGGAAGATATCGCGGTGCTGGAGGGGCATGAGGAGGAACCAGCTGAGGAGGAGGAGGCGAAGGAGGAGGAGGAGGCGGAGGAGGAGGCAATGGATGACGACGACGTCGATGTCACGGACGCGAAATCGTGGGAGGTACCGAGCCCACTGAGGCAGGAGTTCCGGGCGTGGCAGGTGGAGAGAAAGAGGGGGAGGAGGATGCTCGCTGAGGAGAGGACGTGGCGCGCAGAGGAGGTATGTATGGAGGAAGAGGAATATCGCGGAGGAAGACAGGAATGAGTTCCTGCAGACTGTAGCCCATAGTTCCGCAGGTCGCGTGAATCGTAGGAGCGCCCCCCCAGGTTTGCTTCTCGTTGGGGCCTGCGCCTGTTTAGGTTGAGGGGTAGCTCCAGCAACGTGCCTGCGCCATCCCTGTCGGGATCGGAGGCCCTGCGAGTTCCAGCTGGTCGCGGGGCTAAGAAGCGTCTGCTGTCGAAGCGTGCCCCAGACCATCCATAGGTGCTGCCTGCCCCTGCGCCATGAATCCTAATTGGGGGTGTACTACTACCTCCGCGCATGCATGCATTCTGTCATTGGTAATGGGGGGGGGGGGGTGAGGAAAAAAGCGGACAATATGGGAAGCAGCATGATACTTATTTCTGCTCGGCTTCTCTGTTGTTCCTCTTCCGTTCTTGCTGCCTCGCTCTTGCTGTTCTCCCCATCTCCACTCTCCATCCCTGTTGCGTTCGTGCCTGCATGTGTTTTGCGGTCAGGGATCGTGGCTCTGTCAGGTTTCGTTTGTTGTCGCGCCTAAGGGGCTCAGCATGTCAGTTGGGGACGACCAGGAACACTGATCATTCTAGGGCCCCTGTGAACACAGTGCGACTCGCATCAGGGATGATAAGCAAACCCAAAATCGCACCACAAGGTTGTCGCCAGCCTCACCTCGTTTGGCAATCAGCTGCATGCGTTGAACACCGAACTTGGCCAATCGTGTCAGAGCCTAGCTCGATATTATCCAGCTGCCCCCGGCAAGTTCCGCTGCTGTGCCATGGGTTTATTAGGTGGCTCAGGGGAAGAGGTTTCGAGGTGGGGCAAGGGGCTCCAGGGCGCCCAGGGGCCCTCCTCCTGGGCCGTCCAGAGGAGGCCATCTTGGGCTGTCCTGGAGGCCATCCTGGGCCGCCTTGGAAACACCCCGGGCCATCTTGGCCTCGAATGGGCGGCTCCATTGTTTCTCGCGAGGGATCGTGGCCATGGGATCGCGGATCCATTCTGCTTTTCTACGGGGGGGCGCATGCAAGGATCCGCTCCCAGGAGGAGGGGGGGGGCCCTTCGAAGAATGCAGGAATCGTCCTCGTCGTCGTCGTCGTCGTCATCGTCGTCGTCGTAGTCGTCGTCGTCGCTGTCGTCGTCGTCGTCGTCGTGGTCGCCGTCGCCGTCGTCGTCGTCGTCGTCGTCGTCGTGAGCGTCGTCGTCGTCGTCGTCGTTGCTGCCGTCGTCGTCGTCGTCGTCGTCGTCGTCGTCGTCGTCGTCGTCGTGGTCGTCGTCGTCGTGGTCGTCGTCGTCGTTGTTGCTGCTGCCGTCGTCGTCGTCGTCGTCGTCGTCGTCGTTATTATTGCCGCCATCGTCGTTGTCGTCGTCGTCGCAGGCGTCGTCGTCGTCGTCGTGGGGAACGTTTGGGTTTTCTGACGTTCTCAACCATGCGTTATCTGACACGCTTGGTGTACAAATCAGCGCTTCCCGTTCTTATCCGGTAAGGTTACCAATTCAATGATAGAAAGCATGCGTGGAGGTACACCAATAGAACGCCCATAAGGCACACATGAAACCCCATGCGAAACCCAATGAGAAACCAGATAGGACCCCCCTGCCCCCCCCCCCCCCCTAGGGACCCCAGTGGCAGGCGTGGCATCCCCGCCCCATTTTGGCACATCCCTCGCACGTTTCGTGGCCCCATGGGGAGCTCCAACTATGGTCCCAGTGGCGCAGCAGCTCGCATGGCATCCCCACCACATCAATTTCAGCACACCCCTCACACCTTTCGTGGCCCACAGGGAGCCGCGCCAAAGGCTTCCAGTGGGCGCGCCCACCAAGTGGTGCGCCCCCGCCACCAACAATTTCGGCTTCACACCCCTCGCGCGCTTCGTCGTGGCGACATAGGGGGCTCTCCACCAAAGACGATATTTACAACAACAGCGTTACTCACAAGTGCAAATGGTTGGGTCTCCTTTCGCCAGGCCCATTCTGGGGCGGGCTCTGCTGGGGGCAGGCTCTGCTGGAAACCCAGATTTCAACGGCCGGTGATGGATGATGGGAAGAGCATCGCATGACGAATAAAGCTCAAAACTGGTTCCAGCCAGAGATTGCCTCCTGTCGCTCTGTGGTGGGCGCGTTATTGTTCGGCAGAGGCGGCAAGGGGGGCGGGGGGGCGTCGTGGATGAGGGGGCGGAAGAAGGCGAGGAGGAGAAGGGCGAGGAGGAGGAGGGAGGAGGAGGGGGGAGGAGGAGGAGAAGGGCGAGGAGGAGGCGGCGGCCAGCGGGGGGGTCAACAGTTCGAGCTTCCTCTTGGTGGCCTCTCGAGACCATCTGGCATCATCATCTTGCCCTCCTCCAGGAAGGCATCTTGGATCGATCGTCGTCGTCATGGGCCCTCATATGGGGTCTCGGCCGTTTGAGTGTCCACATTTTTCACGTCATCAGCCGTATTGGAGGCCATAATATGGGACCGTCAGGGGCCGTGTTTTCCCATTCCATCTGTAGCTATCTTGGCACGAGTCTCGGCAAAATGGCGCAGCAGCGTTGCCCGCTATCGTGGCAGGCGCGGGGCGCCCAGCAGGAAGCGTCGTCGCTGCTGCCGCCGCCGCCTGCGTGGCAGAGGCTGCGCGCCGGCCACGGGGCAACCCGACCAACAGCAAGACGGGGGCGGCAGCAGGCGCCTGCTGCGCTGGCCCCTGGCCAGCAGCTGAGCGCGCTGGATTGGCAGCGCAGGGGCAGCGCGCCAGATCTAGACTGGCAGCGCAGGGGGGGCGGCGTTGGCGGCAGCGGCGACGAGCAACAGGCGATGGAAAGGGCGGGGCAGCAGCGCCCCCCCCACTCCCCTGCTGGATGGTGGCAGCATAGGGGCAACACCAATGCTGACACGCCGCTGCCGCCGCCAGCGCAGGCCGCTGGCAGCGCAGCGACAGGGGCTAACAACGGCAGCGCCACCGGCACCGCTGGCCGCCGGCTCAATCTGGATATGGCCGCCCTGCGCCTCGCAGGTGGGCAAGAACAGGAGGACCACGAGCGTCCGTGGGGGCAGCAGCCTGCTGCGGGGGCTGATGCCCGCAACGGCGCGTCCATGAAAAGAATACAAGCGCTGCTGAAAAGTGGCGCCTGCAACTGTTCCAAGAATTGCGCTGCCTTGTTCAGTGTGCCTGTCATCTTCCAGATTTGCACGGAATTTTGGTCGCTCCCATCAAAAGAGACACAGGACTACCTGTTATTGACAATGTTCAACAATATTGCAGGGACTACAGATGCGCCTGCTGAGGGGCTGATGATGAACTGGCAGCACCGCGGCGCTAAGCGCAGCCATCGCGACGTCGACGATGACCCTTGGGACGCAGAGATGGGGCTGCCAGACGCCGTGGAGGCCGCAGTGAGAAGGCGCACGCAGTGGGCGCTGGGAGACCAGGACGTATGTTTTGAAGCGTTCCACCGGCTTTTGGGAATTGGGAAACACAGGCTGTTGAAGGCAATTGCAGGGACGCTCGACATGAGGAGGACGCTGCCTGGCATGCAGCAGAAACCAGGCCTTCGGGAGTCACTGCAGACTAAGTTGTGCGACCGTTTCTTCGCGGAGCTATACATGTCATCAGCGGAGCCAATGCCGACTGAATTTAGGGATTGCGGCAAGGATGATCATTTTGAGGCTAATAATGAGAGCGGGTCTAATGGCGGGCCCCTGGACATTGCATTCTGCGAGCGCGACATGGCCTCCATGTTGCCGCATTTCATGCAGAACCCGTTGCTAGTCCAGGACAATAACAGCGGCCCCCACCTGCCTGTGCGGATGCTGCAATACAGCCGCTTGCACGATCTGTATTGGTTGTTCCTCGCGACAGTGGCGCTATGGCTGGACCCGCTGGCCCGCCGGCCTTCTTGGATGACTTTTTGGAGATCTTGGCATCACAAGTGGAGGGGGTTCTTGCGGTTTCGGGGAACTGAAGAACACTCAAAGTGCACGTTTTGTTGGAAATGTCGTAAGGTGTTGGCCACTCACATTTCCTTGCAGGACAAATATGTCATTGCCAAGCGCTTGAGGGAGCATTTAGAAAAACAATATTCCGACAGATGCATATATTGGGGGCTAAGGCATGAGAGCCGATTGAAGGGTAATGTTTTGGTTATCATCATTGACAGCATGGATAAATCAAAACTACCGATTCCCCGGTGGAAATTCGGTGAGAAGCCGAAGGTTTTGGAAGGCTTCGTGCGGCCTGTGATGACTCTCACAGCTTCCATCGCGCATGGATGGGGGGCTAAATTCTAGGGGTGGGTTTCGCCCTCAACCGCCGCCCCATGCGCTGCCAGGGGGGCGCGCCCCTGGCGCTCAGAGCGGGGAGCTACCACTGCCGTCAGGTACATACTACATGACCCTCCCCTTTTTGTGTGTATGGTGCCTATCTATTCATACATCTCCATGCTTCACCTCCATCGCTGCGAGCCACGTCAAGGCGCTATGGGCCCCTGCCTGCGAGGGGGCTGGCGGATTTGGCGGACGAAACTGAAAGTCATGGGCAAGACGCCTTCCTGGAAATCCTCGTTCGCACTTTGGATTCGGTGCATTTGCGCGCCGCCCGCGAGGGGCTAAACATGCCAGAGCACATAGTTATCCAATCGGACAACCCGACAAACCAGGCGAAGAACAGCCTGACGGGGATGTTCCTGGCGCTACTCGTACAGAGTAAAAGATTCCTAACTTGCACATTGAATTTCCTTACTGTTGGGCACACCCACGAAGATGTAGATCAGATATTCGGTATCATTTGTGAAAGGCTTCGGCGCGCTGGGCATTGGGATACGCCCCGTGCTCTGGCGCTAATCATGCACGAGGGCATGGCGGAACATTTCCGGGCCTGCGGCATGGACATCAGCGTGGAGGAGTTTGGGGCTACAAGGGATTTCAATTCTTGGGTTTCCCAGTGCAGGTGCGAGCTGTACAACGCTTTTGCCCAGCGGTCCAACAAGCAGGACAGCCTGACGCCTTTGCATAGTTTTACTTATAAGAGGAGGGAACATCTGTTCCCAGAGGAAAAGGCGATGCTTTCATCATCTGGTCCAAGCAGATCACCTGAAGCGGCAGGTGCTGGCGATGTGTTCTGCCTCACGAAAGTTTACATGCATGAGACGAGGTTGCACCAACCACCTCTCTTGGTGCTCCCTGGGGCTAGGGCTGAGCTCGTCGTCCCCCGGGCTGGGCCGTCGGGTCTGAAAGAGACGCGCGAGTGCCCGCATGACAACAGGCGCAAAGATCTGAGAGATATGGCAGATGAGTTGCGGAACCCAGCCAACCGCCTGTTGCAATATTATTTACCTGCTACGGCGGACTATTACGATGCCCTCGTGCAGGGCACCCTGCGCCGCATGCCAGCGCGCTCTGTTTTCCTGGCGTCGACTCGGTGTGTCGGCCAGAATGTACAGCCGACTGGTAATGAACAGTTCCCTCATTTGCCGCATTCAGCGTGGCGTTTAATGGTTCGTTTCAAAGAGGACAGAAGCCATCGCGGCTCGTAGGCAGCAGCAGCGCTGATACACGTCCAACAAAGAAAACATTATAAAAAAGAAAACATTATAATAGTCTGAGGGTGTCGTGGGTAAATACATGGAGACAAATTGCGCAGCTGAGGAGTCGAGTTGATCTGTGGGACACTTGAGGAGTCGAGTTGATCTGTGGGACACTTTACGAAGCCACGCTAGGCCACGCTGGTATGCACTAAGGGCATCGAAGTGAAGCCAGGTTGTAATACGTTTGCATGTTATTAGCCAGCATGCATGGGCCCTAAACAGTGATTTCTTGATATGTACGTGGTGTAATATATGTAGTGCGATATATGTAGTGTAGATGCGGTATATGTGGTGTCATAATCCATGTGGTGTAAGCTATGTGGTGAAATAGATGCGGCGTGCAATATGGTGCGATGTGCGTCGTGAATCTGCGTGGTGGGCCTCCAGAGTCAGGTCGTCAGCCTGCACAGCATCACCTCGAGATTCTATTGTATTTTTCGGTGCGATGGCGGCTGGCCCTCTCTGCCCGATCGGGCTTTCAGGCATCGCCGCCGCACCTCATGCTCAGATTTACGGAAATGGAGTTGTATTCGCCGCATCGTCAACTTCTGCGTGCGCCAGGCTGGTCTCTAATAAAGATAGTACTATACCGACCAGGCTGGCGCGCCTCGCACAATCCTCCTCGCCGCTACCACTCCCTGTTTTGCCATCTCTTGTCTTGGGCTTCTGGCCTGTCCCGCGGCCTTCCTGGCCTCGCGGCCTCGGCCCCTGGGATCGGGCCCCCCTCGAGCTCTTCTGAGGCGCAGCACCAGCGGCGGTGCCATCTGAGAGTTCTGAGCGGCTCCGATGGGCACTCCACTTCTCCCAAGCCCCCAGCCATGAGAACCAGGAGCTATGGGTACTCCACTTCTCCCAAGCCCCCAGCCATGAGAACCAGGAGCTATGGGGTCACCTCCAGCCCTCCTCCTCGTCGTCGTCGTCGTCGTCCTCCTCCTCCTCCTCCTGCTGCTGGCGCACATCCATTCTCCTTCTGCTGCTGGCGCTCATCCATCCACCTCCCCCCTTTTTTCTCCTCCACCTCATCATGTCTTCCCCTCCTCCCCCCCCCCCCCCTTCGCCGCATTCTAAAACATGCATGGGTCGCAGCAAGCGACGACTACTCCCAGTTGCATCACTCACGGCTCACTCCCCCTTCCTGGCCGCCGCGACATCATGACGTCCATGGATGGGGCCCCGCGTGGTGGGCTGCTGCGACATCATGACGTCATGACATCGTCTAAGACATGATGCATGGTCACAGCGACTTCCGGTTCTTCCCCCCCCCCGGGGGGTCGTGGGGGGGGGGCAACCCACTGAAAGGTCGGACCTCTCCAGTGCTTGCTTGGGTCGAAGTATCGAGGATCGCGTTTCCTTTGAGTTCTTCCCCCCCCCCCCCCCCCCCCCCCCCGGGGGTGGAAGAACTCAAAGAAACGCGAATCCTCGAACTCGACCCAAGCAAGCACTGAGAGGTCCACCTTTCAGTGGGTTGCCCCCCCCCCCCCCCCCCCGGGGGGGGGGGAAGAACTGAAAGATGCTGTGGCTTTCGTCTTGGTCCCATTATGGTTGCCCCATCATTATTACCCCATCATATCAGTCGTGTAGCCCCAGCGTCTTTGCCTCCCCACCCATCGATAGAGATCACCGCGGGCGGCTTCCAACTGGGCCAGCCGACCACTGAAAGGTCCGACCTTTCAGTGCTTGCTCTGGACTGGACTTCCGGTTCTTGCCCGTTTGGGGGGAACTTCTGGTTCTTGGTCTCGGGGGAACTTCCGGTTCTTGCCCGTTTGGGGGGAACTTCCGGTTCTTGGTCTCTGGGGAACTTCCGGTTCTTGGTCTCAAGGGAACTTCCGGTTCTTGGTTTCAAGGGAACTTCTGGTTCAGCCCGCCCTTCCTTCCCCCTCCCCTTCCTCTTATCCCGCACGCATGCCCCCCCCCCTCCTGGCCTGCGGACATTCAGGCCCAAGCGGTTGTTTCATTCAGGTCCGAGCTGTTTGCGCCAGGCAAGGTCCCCTTCTCCCACTGCAGTATGGCGCTAACCGCTCTGCCAGATTTGCGCGTTTTTGGGGCCACGGTCTTCGACGTCCTTGCACTGGCCCTTCCGCGGGATCTGGACGTGGTGGAGCTGTGGGCGGGAAAGAAAGTAGCTACCTTTGCCGCCAGGAAAGAGGGGCTAAATTGCCAAACAATAGAAAGAGAGGACGGGCCTGGCCAGGACCTGACAACAGAGGAGGGGTTCTGGGCAGCAGCAAGGGCCATCATGGGGCTCCGAATTGGCGGCCTCTTGATCATGGCGCCAGTGTGCTCCTCATTTGTATTCGCCAATTCGATCATGACGCGTCGCGCAAATGTGGCCCCTGAGGGTGACGGCACTTATGGGCCAGTGCGGGATGGGAACTTTATGGCACTCGTTGCGGCGTTTTTTTTATTGTGGCATTTCATCACGAAGCGTATGTATTTTGGGAGAACCCTCTGAACTCTTTCATCTGGAAGCAGCCATGCGTTATTTCAGCTTGGGACTATGTATTAAGCTGTCGCTGTTACGCGAAGACCTGACGACAGGAGGGGGGCGGGCAGGGGGGGCCGCTGGCGGGCTGGGCGCGCGTCTTCGCGCAGCTTGGCCGAAGAAGCCCAGTTACATGCGCTGCATACAGGGGGGGCCTCTACTGCAGGCCGGCGGACTTGTCTGCGCGCGGTGTGCGCATACTGGCACGTTCCACTATTGCCGATTCTCCAGTAAACCCAAAGGGCGACGATTTTTCAAACCTTTCCGCATATATGCCACTGGGCCTCAAGGGCAAGCCTCCTGGACCAATTCTTTAGAGTTGAAGTGCAACTGTGGGGCTAAAAACTGTGGGGCTAATGGGGCTAAAAAAAAGAAGCCCCCTGTACATGTTCTGCTCATGAAGAAGGAGGCGGATGGCCGCTGGAGCGGGACGCCGGAACTACGGGGGTCTCAGACTTACACGCCCCGGCTTGGCCGTGCAATCGTGTCTGCATGGAAGGAGGCGGCAGCTGCTGCGCTGCCGCAGCAGCAGCGGCTGCAGATGGGGTCTGAGCAACTTGCGGCGGCCAGCCTGCAGCAGCAAAGCCTGGGGCGAAGGAGGCGGCCGCCCATCATGGCGATTAGTAACTGGCAAAACAGGAGTAGCCACGCGCAGGCAACAACTGTGGCTGGCGACCAGCAGGGGGCAGGCGCAGCGCCTGCCCCACAGGGGGGGCGGCAGCGGACGACGAGGAGAGCGGCAGCATTGGGGGGGGGGCAGGATGCGGGGCAGCAGAAACGTCGACGAGGAGCAGCAGCTGCCAACCTGAGCTGGCAGCTTCGCGGGGACCCCCCTTTGCCGCGGGCCCCGCCAGCGAAGGCAGCGGCGGCGAGCGGCAGGGGGCTGCCCAACTGGCAAACCCGTCCTTGACCAGTGCGAGGAGAAAAAAGTTGCGTTGAGAAAGGGAGATGCGCCGGAGGTGTTATTTGATCAGGCACAGGTAATGTCGTTTGGGTCACTCACTGCGTTTGGGTCACTCACTGCGCTGGTTGGTCTAGATGTACTGCCCCCCAACAGTGTTTACATGCGCTGATTCGTCAGATTGTGGATATGGCCCCCCCTCTCCTTCCTGGCTATGTATATATATATATATATATATATATATATATGTATATATACAGATGTATACATATATGTAGATATTCCCAAGCCAATATGGCCATTGTCCATTTGCGGAATATACACTTCTCATGCGCGCGCGGCGGGTGACCCGGCCACCACCGCGCGGGTGACCCGGCCACCGCTCGGGGCAGGGTCGGGGCTCACTGCGCTTTCCAGCAGGTGACCCGGCCACCGCGCGGGTGACCCGGCCACCGCTCGGGGCAGGGTTGGGGTTCACTGCGCTTTCCAAGCCAACCTGCCGAAGTATATGTATATGTATATGTATATGCATATATGTTATATACATACAAGGGTGGTGGTTGTTGCGCCCTGAGGTGGCCGTGTTGCCTGGGCATGATGATTCGATGTGTTGTCGTTGTTGCCCCATGGGTGGTGTGTGTGGTCGAGCCCCATGATGGTAGTTGTTGCTAATGGCGACGCATGCTTGGCTGCCATCTGTCCTCAAGCTGCAAGCAACGCGCAGCAGCAGGCTATCTGTGTGCAATCAGAAACCCAGACCACCTCTCACCCCCCCTCCTGCCATCCGCGCGACGGGCGAGTGAGCCGTCGTCATGGTGCAAGTCTCCAAGGAGATGAAGAAGGTGGTCCTAAAGCTGGAGGAGATCTGGACGACCAGGCTCCGCATCGATCCAGCTGCCCCGTCGCTGCAGGAACGCGTCGCGGAGTGGTTTGAGAAAACGTACAGCACCGCGCCTCTGAAGGCGGCGTTGAATGAAAAGATTTTGAAGGTCGTCCCGATGCCTACAACGGCGCTAAGCACGCAGGTCCCTGACGGCAAGGCCGACGGTGTGATGCTCCACCTCACTCAGTTCCACATGGGCCCGCAGCTCACTGTGAAGGGATTGTCCAGGACACTGGGCGCGCGTGATATTATTTGGTCCCCACCATCCTTGAGGGGTTGGGTTTTCGCTCTGAAGAGACAGCCCCCCGCGTTTGTTTCTCCTCCTTCTCCTTCTCCTTCTCCCTCTCCTCCTCCTCCCCCCCCACCACCCTCCTCCTTCACCACCGACCCCGCCTCCTCCCATCATCGCCAGCGTCATCATCAACATCATCATCATCAACATCTTCATCAATCACCATCATCATCGTCATCGTCACCATTTCGGTAGACCCTCGTACGTTTCGTGGCCCCATTTAGAACTCCTGTGCGCGTGGCCACTTGATGCGCCCCCCCCCACCACGCCCCTGTCGTCAGCATGCCCTGGCCCCATAGGGAGCTCCGCTGAAGGTCCCAGCGGGTGTGCCTGCATGCGCCCCCACCACCTCCACCCTCTGCGAGGGCAGGAGAGGATGGAGGGTGGGAGGAGGGCTGGCCCTGCAATGGGGCGGCGCCTCCCCTCACGCGGAGCGCGATTGGATTGGCCACCGCCGCAACAGCCACGGGATTAACGACAGCAGCGGCGACAGCTGCAACAGCCAGCAGAGGAAGCCTCCTCCTTCCTTCCGTCCAAGGGCACGTTTCGTGGCCTCATCATTGGGAGCCCCGCCAATGATCCAAGCGGTGGGTCAGCCCCTACACCATTTTCGACACACACACACACCACACACACACACACACACACACACACTCGCGCGCTTCCAAGCCGCATGCGCCCCCCCACACCGATTTCGGCACACCCCTCACGCGTTTCGTAGCCCCCCCCCCCCCACACCTATTTTGGAACACCTCGCGTTTCGTAGCCCCATAGGCCGCTCCTCCACCGAAGGCCCCCCCCCCCCACGCGCGTGGTGGGTGGTGGGTGCCCACGCATGGTGCTATGCGAGGGCAGGAGAGGATGGGTGGTGGGAGGGCTGGCCCTGTAATGGGGCGGCGCCCCCCCCCCTCGCGGAGCTAGCGCGATTGGATTGGCCACCGCTGCAAAAGCCATGGGATCAACGATAGCGGCTGCAACAGCTGCAACAGCCAGCAGAGGAGTCCTCCTCCTTCCTTCTGTCCAAGGTTTCGTGGCCCTATATAGTAGATCTCCACGTCCCAGTGCGCGTGCATGTATGCATGCGCCCCCCACACCCATTCCGACACACCCCTTACACGTTTCGTGGCCCCATAGGGAGCTCCACTGAATGTCTCAGTGGCTGCGCATGCCTGCATGATGCGCTCCCCCTCACCTATTTCGGAACACCTCGCGCACGTACGTTGCGTGGCCCTGTGTATAGGGAGCTCCACTGAAGGCCCAAGTGGGCATGCCTGCAACAGGCGCCCCCCACGCCAATATCGCCACACCCCTCGCACGCTTCGTGGGCCCATTGGGAGCTCCACCAAATATCCGAACCCGCATGCGCCCCCCCCCCCTTCAAATTTCTGCCCCACCTCGCGCGTTTCTTGGCCCCATAGGGAGCCCCGCCGGACGTCCCAGTGAACATGCCCACCACGTGCGTCCCCGGCACCGATTTCGGCGCAGCCCTCACACGTGTCGTAGCCCTGTAGGGAGCTCCACCGAAGGTCCCAGTCGGCATGCGTGCATCATGCGCCCCTGATACCCATGTCAGCACCACCCCCCTCACACGCGTCGTGGCCCTATCAGGTGCTCCACTGAAAGAAAGCCCCCATGGCGGTGCCCACATGCGTCTCCGACATTCTTTTTGGAACATCATTCACAGTTTTTTTTTTTTTGGGGGGGGGTGGGGGAGGGGGTGGTCCCATAAGGGGACTCCACCACTGAAGGCGATACCCACAACAGCGCCACTCACAACTGCATGTGGATGGTTGGGTCCTTCGTCAGGCTATTTTTGACAGCGGCGCGCATGGGGAGGCGAGATCGGCAGCACCGTTGGGGGCAGGGGAAACAAGTAGCAAGGCGGGTTGTTAGTCTTGCATGTGTTACAGATTCCCACCAGGATGGCGGACATCATGGAGCGGATGGCGCTCCTTTTCCCTGATGGCGCTAAAACCGCAGCAGAAAAAATCCACCTTTTTTTCGATGCCACGCAGCAGCCCTCCGTTGAACTCGGCCAGAACAGCGTCCGAACGAAGCTGGGGATGGCTCGAGTTCTCGCGTGTTTCATGGTTGCGGTGCCTGCGGCGGAGGGGTGGCTGACCCCAATGGAGGTGGAGTACATTCGCCCGGTGTTGAGTACGTTCTCCGTGCTCCATGGCAACTGGGACAACCAACGTGACTCTGGAAGCCTCTTCGCAGCCATCGCTGCCAAGCATGGGCGGGGCTTGACGCAGCGGGTGGATCCGGACATGTTGCTCGAGATGTTCGCCCCCATCGTTGCCGAACAGAAGGCCAAGGAGCCAATGGTCTTGCTTACGGAGTCGGAGTGGCTGGACAGGGTCATCAATTCGTACAACGACTCTCAGGTTGCAACTGGCTTGAATATCTCGCCTCAAGAACGCGCTGCAGCGCACACCCTGACCTGCGCCGGACCAGAGGCCCGTTCAATTGTCCGGTCTTGCTGGAACAGCTTCAAGTTGGCCGAGTCCCCGATCACGCTCGACATGTTGACCAATGGCAGTAATGGTCCAGTTGAATTTGGCATCCTGATTCAAGAGTTACCGCACGGTGTGGATGACGCAGAGTGGAAGTCGGCGCTAAGTCTCAGCGTGCAAGGGTACTCGCTGTGGCTCCAGAGATCACGTGAGTATTACTTGGCCAAGTACAACATCCTCCGCAACACCCGCAAGAAGGGCCAGGTGAACCTCCGCCAGAGCTGCAAGGATATGCGCGAGACTCAGCCCAAGCTGTCAGTCGCGCTCTGCCAGTGGTGGGCTCACAATGAAGCTGGGCTCAGGTGATGGGCGAGGAATGGTGAAAACCCATGCTTTGCGTCCTAGTTGAAAAATGACATGGACATTGGGGTTGTTGATCTCGAGATGGGGGGTCGATCTCTGTAGGGGCCCAGCACTGCCAGGGGCAGCGCCGCCAAAATAAAGCACCATTGCAAAACATTAGTGCTTTGGGAAGAAGGAGCTCCCCCCTGGGCCCTTAACAGGACACCCGCCATGGGGTGCCAATGGGATTCGATTGGAAACCAACTTCACCGCGTACTGGGGGGGGGGAGGGGGGCTGGTAGTATAGTAGTAGGGGGCGAGTAGTAGTAAGTGAGGGTGCTGCCCATGATTGGGCGCCATTGTAATAACATACCATGCCGGGGTATCTGGGGCATCCTGTTTTTTTTTTTTTTGGGGGGGGGGTTGCCTCCCTCCCCACAGGTGATGTCGGTCGCCCCCCCCCCCCAGGGTGACGTTGCGCTACCTAACCCCATAGCCCCGCCAATCGATTGGCTGCCCACGTTGGCCCTGAGCCCTCTCGAATCAGACCACACAAACAGGAGTGCAGGACAGGCCCTTGTTGCAACGTCAGGCCTGACGCTGCGACAACGCGGTTCTCCTTCGCGTGGGGCGCAGGTTTTGCGGTACATGGGGTGGTAA
Organism: Prorocentrum cordatum; assembly: GCA_963575745.1. NCBI lineage: Eukaryota > Dinophyceae > Prorocentrales > Prorocentraceae > Prorocentrum > Prorocentrum cordatum. The sequence continues at coordinate 100,653 of CAUYUJ010019727.1, forward strand.
GTAAGACAGGGTGGCGGGGATTTGCGGTTGGTGCTGCGTGATGACGGCTATGCATAAGGTCCCTCCAAATGGGGTGAGGAGGGTGGGGGGGGGAGTGGGTTTTTTTTTTTTTGGTGGTGGATATGTCAAGGTCGTTCCTGGGGGCGTCGTACGAGCAGACGAAGCAGCGTTTTCTCCGTGGGGCTATAGACCAGTACAGTGAGGAGCACGTGCGCAAATGCTCGCCGGGCGACTGCGCCGCTTTCTCGAAGATTGCCGTCCTCGCTGGCCTGGCCACTGGAACAGGCGCCCGCGGAAGGGAGCTGCGGCGCGAGCACTCGGATGCCGCCTCGGACAACAACGACGCTGCCGCCGACAACGACCCTCTTGCGAAGGAGGAGGCAATGCTGAAGTACAAGAAGTTCATGGCCCAGTTCAGCAGGGAGGAATGTACATTCACGACATGGGTGAATTCTGTCAAGGGTTTCGAGAGCAGCGCTGCCAACGCGCAGTTCAAATGGAACCATACCAACAACGAGAACATGCGCCTGGCAATCTCGCAGTTGTTCGACCAGGTGTTTCCTGTGCAGGAGGCCCCAAACATCGAGAAAGGGGACAACAAAGCGCGCGCAGCGCATCGCAGCGCCGAAGACTACTATGGCGCAACTGGCAGCACTCTGAAAGTCCACTTGTTGAATGGTACTTACTGCGGGGCTGTCAGTGAGGACCTATTTGGGATGCTCCCGCGCCACGTCAGTGCCACAGTGAACCGCGAACCGGAGAGCACGGTGTATGTGATCCTCAGTTTCCTGCGGGGCTACGGCATCTCCACAGAGCGCCATGCCCCGCGCCTCACGATGCAGAAGGTCATCAAGAGCCTCACCGAGGACCCAGACTTGAACCTCGAAGTGAACACTTTCACGCTGTGCTTCGAGAAGCGCCCTACAGGTGGTTGGGCAGGGGGCCCGATGAGGCTCGAGGGTGCACTCTGTTTCAGCGCAGACAGAACGAAGACGATGGACTTCGCTTGTCGTTTTTCGAAATCAGCCCTCTACCGCAATGAGACGACTGGTGCCCTCTGCACGGCACACCCTAGGTCGTCCTATGTGTGCCCCACCAACCCTGCAGTGCAAGGCTACCACTTCCCGGACACCTCGTTGGAGAAAATGGACAAGCAGCGGTACACAGGCCCGGGCATGTACTGGCCGCTCGTGTTGTCTCTCCTATCTGGGCTGGGGCTAAAGAGTAAGGACCTGGTCCATTTCAGGGAGGAGGTCGCATACGATGGTACTTTGGCGAGCACGCTTCTGGAGATGATGGCAGCGCCGCCAGAGCAGTTCGTAGTGCCTAAATTCTCATGCAGCATGTTGCTATGGATGGGTTCCGCATCATCAATTCGCAACAATTTGGTGTACTTGGACAAGACCCTTACAAATTTCGTCAAATCGCTCATCAAGAAAGGATTCCGGGTTAATGGCTATGATCTGCTCCCACCTCTGGACATGCATGCGACTTCCCCTGGCCCTTTGGATCTCTCGCTCTTCAAAGTCACCATGCCCATCACTAGCACTATGACCATGCAGATCCGCGAAGATGAATGGCTCGCCGTTACAGGCCACCCGGAGGTGATCGCCACGTGGCATATGGGGCTAATATGGGACCCCCTTGTATTATGTATGTTGCTTCTTTGTGTTATTTAAGTATGTTGTGAAGATGGGACCCCCAGTGTTTGGGGCTGTTCTTACTGATCACTCCTTGGGCCCCTTACTGATGTTTTCAGCGCGTACCCATATAGTTGGAATAGGTAACATGCGCAATTAGGGGGCTGGCAGGGTTAACCTGGACACCCTTCGCCTTCAGTTTTTGTCAATATTGTTTTGATTTGGCGGGCCCCTTCACAGGTGAAATCCCAGGCTGACAAGTGGTTGGATCACTTCAACGCCCGCCACAACCCGAGTGGCAGCTGTTGGGTGGACAGCAAGAAGCGCCCAGCTGATTTCGCTGCTGAAGGCGACGAAGCGGTCACCCTGCCGAAACTGTCTCCAGAGGACCCAGAGACCATAGAGGAGCTTGAGAAGGGAGCAGCAGGCCAGGGCTTGAAGAAGGGGCTAAGCACCCTCCAGACTGGCTTGCTTGTGGCGAAGACGACGGAGGGCGCCGTCTACCTCTACGCAGAAGATGCAGACATGGTCGCCCGGAAGGACACCCCTTTGTATGGTTGGGGGCCGGGGAAATGGCTTGTGGATAAAGAGCTGAAAGCAGCGGAAGACAAGACTGCTTCCGCCCCAACCCTCGTCCCGTTCATGTGCAACGATACTCAAGAGGAGATCCGCTTCTATGGAAAGCCGCCATTCACAGACGCTGCGTTTTCGAGCTCCCCGCAGCCATTGCGTCAGTTTTTGCAGTACTTGGAAAAGACGCACAATGTGACAGAGCATACGTTTGTGAACCACACGGTGGAGAGGACCGACGGCGGGGCTAATAGCAACCCAGACTACATTGTCAAGCAGGTTTTGCCATGTAAGTTTCTACCATCTAGCAAGGACGACAAGAACTGGTGCGTTGCTGTCACGTATGCTAAGATCGCCGCGTCTGAGCGGGTGCGTGTGATGGTTGACATCGAGTGCCAGGTCGACCAAAAAATACCAGAGGGCCCTTTCGTTATTGGCCCTGCGAGGTCCTTCACATGAACCCCATTCCTTAATACTGTCGTGTCCTCTCTCTATAATCATCTTCAGCTCTTCCCATTGAATTGTTAATGATGGGGCGGAGCTCGTGTGACTGGCCTGGTCAATTAATTAGCGACACCTTGCAGGTGGGCAGGCAGGCAGCAGCAGGGACAGGCAGCAGGGGGGGGGGAGGCAGCAGGGGGGATGGATGGGAGAGGGTGGGGATGAACATCGAGGTACCACCAGCAGCAGAACACGATGTGCCCTGGGGACATCCACCTCTTCCTGAAGCATGACACCCGGATCTACAAGAACAAGCTCACGCGCATCGTGTGAGGTCTGCAGTGAGGGGGGGGGGGCGACTAGATCGCTTTATGTTTCTCCAATGAACGAAAACAGACAGAGCACTAGCTGCCGTGGCAGGGCAGTCTAGCCCAAGGGGGCCCCGCCGGCTGAGTCCCTGTTGGGGCTCCTGGAGGAGGGTCCCTTGTTGTGGCGTCTGGAATGACGCTACAACAAGGGGCGCTTGGGGCTCCTGGAGGAGGGTCCCTTGTTGTGGCGTCTGGAATGACGCTACAACAAGGGGCGCCTCTCACATGGAATAGCTGCTGCGATGAGTGGGGGGACAGCGATGTACCCCAGAACTCAATATATACAATTGGCAGCAGATACGCACACCACATGGGCCTGGAACATATATACAGCAGCTGGAGTCTTGCTGCGCGCCCCTGGGAACGCTTCCCAAATTTTAGTATTCATGGCCCAGCAGTTTTTGTTTATCGCTTGCTGGCATGGTTGCTGGCATGGTAGCAGGTACAGAGATGGGGCTAATAACCAAGGAGCTAAAAAAGACTTGTCGCTTCTTTGTTTTTTTGGTATCGGTCTCTCTCAGCAGACAGGAGCAGGCAGGACTGGCTGGCGTGCAGGAGGAGTCAGGGCGGGGCTGGCTGGCGTGCAGGAGGAGTCAGGGCAGCAGCAACAAGCAGTTCCTTCAGGCTCGAGTGGTTAGTGCTGCACAGCGCGCCCTGTGCGGCGCAACTACCCTTGTGCCTGAGCAATGTCACAGTCGTCATCCTCGGACGACGACTACAATGTCAAGGTATACCCGCGGTCTGCAGGCGCGGCGGCGCCAACGGCATCAACCCCGCCATCGTCGCCCCCAGCCGCGCAGCCGCGGCCAGGAGAACAGTTGATGGAGGGGGCGGCAGGGGCAGGAGGATCAACAGCAGCAGCAGCGCCAATGGACTGGCAGTGCCGCGGGCAGCAGCAGCAGATGGCGGCAGCGCCGCGGATGAGGAGGCCTGGCGGCAGCGCCGCCGCAGCAGCGGCCGCAGGGGCGGCGGCGCGCAAGAGGCCTGCAGCTGCAGCGACTGCAGAGGAGGATGAGGACGAGAAGGATGAGGAGGAGGAGGAGGGGCCTGTGCGCAAGAGGCCCAACGGCAACACACGCGCGAAGGATGAGGAGGAGGAGGGGGGGCCTCCTGCGCGCAAGAGGCCCAGCGGCAACACAGGCACAATGGCTGGGCGCAGGAGGCCTGCCGCCGCCAGCGCAGCAGCAATGGGCGACAAGGGCGAGAAGGAGGACGAGGAAGAGGAGGACGCGGAGGAGGAGAAGGAGGAGGAGGAGGAGGAGGAGGAGGCTGCTGAGTGTGGGAGCATTAAAAAAAAACCTGCTGCTGCCGCCAAGGCGTCGCCAATTGCCGGCGGCCTGCAGTGGCAAAACAGGGGGAACAGCGGCGACGGCGGAGGAGGCGCAGGAATGGCAGGCTCTGTTAGGGCTGCGAAGAGCAGCGACGACCCTTCAGGCAGCGACCCTGGGATCGAGGGCATGCGAAAGTTCTTCGCTGACCACTTGTCGGCGGGCTTGACCTTGAAGGAGACGCACGCGCAGTGGCGCGAGAAGGGCGGGGCTAACCTGGCAGCAGCCGGAGGACGCACTCCATTTCAGTTGGCAGGCAATTTCATCGACTGGATGCGCGATGGGCACCAGTATTACTGCAAGTATGGCCGCCTCGAGGAAAACCTCTCCACGGCGAAAGCACTGGAGAAATGGAAGGCGATGTCTGAACGGGCCAAGGAGAAATGGCACCGGAAGTCGCACAACCACAACGCAGTGATCCTGGCCATGAAGTTGAGCGACGCTGGCAGGGCGAGCCATGGTAAGGCCGCGGATTTAACCATTGCCCTCATGGGAAACATCAAGAAGTCCAACCGGGAGGAGTGGCTCGCCGACATAATGAAGCAGTCAGCCCCCCCCCCCGCCGGCGCCTGGCTCATGGAACGAGGGGGGGGCTGCCGCTGGCGTCGCGGATACCCATGGGGCTACAGCAGCAGCAGGGGCAGCAGCGGCAGGCCAGCCACACGCTTCTGAGGAGGGCGGCGGCGGCACTGCAGTAGCTGATGCGGAGGAGGGCACAGCGGCGGCAGCAACGCAGGCAGGCCAGCCGCGCGCTTCTGCGGAGGCTGCTGCGGAAGCAGCGCGTGGGAGCTGAGGGTGAGCGGGGCTGTTTTTTTTTTCTTTTGCAAGTAGACTGCTTCAGGAGGGGCTAACAACTTGGAGGGGCTGCCATGTACATATAGGCCCTACCTGGCGCTAGGGAGCTAAGTTAAGGAGAGTAGTGGCATGCAGTATGGCGCTGCCGCATGGGCGTCGCGCTGCGCAATGGGAAAGATTTTTCGGATGTTCAGAATAGCTCGCTAGAAAGGGCGTTGCGATCCAGCAGCGCAGGGGCGACGCCACCGGCGACGACGACGACGAAAAACGACGACGCCACAGGCCACCACCCTGGCCTTCAGGCCATCACCCCGCCACCGTGCCTGGGGTCGTAGGTTAGAGGCCTCTTGGATGTTCGTTGGGATAATGAATGGTGGGAAGCCTTTTGGGGTCCTCTTGGAGGCATTTTGAAGCCTCTTGGGGTCCGTTTGGAAGCTTACTGGGGCTTACTTTTGGGCTTCTTGGGGGCCTTCTTTTCGATGCCTCTTGGGGCCTCCTGGGATTTTCTTGGGGCGGAAGTTTCGAATTATCGGTTCGTGTTGTTCCCCCCATTTGGCCCCTCTTGGGGCCCTCTTGGGGCTCTCTTGCGCTGTCATGGTCGCCTCTTGGGCTGTTCTGGAACCCTCTTGGGCCATCGTCTTGGGGGGGGGGGTCCTCTTGGGGGCCACCTTGTTGGCCATCTTGGGCGGCCCTTGGGGCCTCGTGGTCAGTCTTGGAGCGTTGGAAGCTCCGACAGACAGGCGAGGAGGACCTGCACACAACGAAAAAATATAATCACATCTTGGAGCCCTCTTGGGAGGCCTCCTGGAACGCTCACTGGGCCTCGTGGAGGATTCATGGGCCATCGTCTCGGGGCCATCCTGGGCGTCGTGGAACGCTCCAGGAGGGCGCGCAGGAGCGCGCGAGAGCGCCCAGAAAATTTGAGATGTTGGGGCCCTGACTGCTGAGGAATGAGAGGGGGAGGAAGAGGGGGGGGGCGAAGAGCGAGGGAGGGGAATCCCCCCCCCTCCGGCGGGCTGGCCCTGCTGACAGGCGAGCCCTAACAGGCGCCATGCGTCTCCTGGCGCGGAGGGCTTGGGAGGGGGTGGGGGAGGGGCCGGGGAAAAAAGGGAGGGCGAAAGGGGGTTAGGGCAAGAAGGGAAACGGGACATGAAAAGAGGCGGCAGGAAAAAAGGAAGGAGAATGGGGGAGGGACAAGCAAGGGGAAGGAAGGGAGAGGGGAAAGGGGATGGGAAAAGAGGGGATGGGGAATTGTATGTCGCGTCGATTTTTCATTCAATTTCGCAGTATAGATTCATAGTGTAGTCAAAATCATAGTATACAGTATACAGTCATGTGTTCAATATGCAGTACACTACACAGTATACACTACACAATATACAGTATACAGTCATAAATTCAGTATACAGTATACAATATACAGTATACAGTCATAAATTCAGTATACAGTATACAATATACAGTATACAAATCATAGCACCCCCTCCCTGCGTACCCTCCTCTTCCTCCTGCTTTGCCTGCCTTGCTTGCTGGCCCCCCCCTCTGCTTATACTGTTTGTTTCACGCCTTCCCAGGCCCGAGCACCAGACATTGGCCCCTTGGGGACGGTGTCGAGGTCGCCAGCACCGGCGGCGCCGCCACGTGGCGCAGCGCTGCAGGCATGGCAGGGCTGGGGTCGTCAACAAAATGCCGCCATCACCTCCATGGCGAAAGAACCCCCATTCGCTTTTGGAACCGGCCCATTTCTGATGCGATCGGCGGTGGAGTCGAGGGCGGCTGGTGGAGTTTTTCTCTGGGCGGGCTGCAACGTAAAATCATGTAGTATCTGGATTGCGAATCCGAGTCCTCCTCTCTCCTCCTCCTCCTCCTCCTCCTCCTCCTCCTCCTCCTCCTCCTCCTCCTCCTCCTCCTTCTCCTTCTCCTTCTCCTTCTCCTCCTCCTCCTCCTCCTCCCTCCTCCTCTCCTTCCAGCTGCTCCTCCTCGCTCGCAATAGGCCGCTGTGCCTTGTTTAATTCGTTCTCAGTCGTCTCTGACTCGCCGCTCGCATCAGAGACGCGCCTACTACGCGCAACAAACGCCTCGCCAATCACAGACTCGCCACTACTCAGACTTATTCAAACTCTGGGGCTTATTACGCGCAGTCGTACCTACTGATGTGCATGATACCCAGACGACTCACTCATATCATCCAGACTCGCTCACACTCAGACAGACAACCACGCTCACACTGACAGTGGTCATCAGACGCACTCAGTGCATCCTGAACCACTGGCGCTCAGTCGGACTCACTCACACTCATGCTCGGGTTTCATGTAGCGCTCCGTCGAGGGTTGCCAGGGGGTCTTCGTCGTGGGGCGCTCTTCTACCACACGCGCCCTGATCGCGGGGATTGTCTGCTCGGACAGCCCCCCCGCTTCCTGGATTCAGCACAGCCCCACGTGGGGGGGCGGGCGACGACCGACCACCCTCGGGGGGGGGGGAAGCTTTCCGTACCATCCGCCGCTGTGCAGGCTGGGGCGACGCCGCCGCTGCCGCCTGGTGGCGCTAATGAACCTGGCAGCGCGCCTGCTGAGGGGGCAGCGCCCGCCCCCAGCGCCGCTGGCAGCAGCGCTGACAGGCCCGCGGCGTCTCCGCAGCCCGCCAAGACGGCGGCTGGCTGGGAGGTCGTCAACTCACTCATCACTCACCACCACTCCCTTTGCTGACGAGGAGGGGGAGGTGGAGCTGGAAGAGAAGGAGGAGGGGGAGGGGGAGGAGGACGAGCAGGAGAAGGGCGACGACGACGACGAGCAAGACGACGACGACGACGACGACGACGACGAGGAAGGGCGATGAGCGATGGGGCTAAATGAATTACAACCCGCAGGCGGCGAGGGCGACTGCTGCGCGCGATGGCAGGACGCGGAGTCCACCTGCTGCTGGGGCTAAGAAGGTTGGCAGGGGGAGCAGCAGCAAGAAGGGGATGATGGGGAAAGGGGGAGGAGGAGGAGCAAGAAGAGGGAGGGGGAGGGGGAGGGGGGGGGGGGGGGGGGGTGGACTGCCCCCCCTCCTCCCCCTCCCCCCCCCCCCCTCCCCCTTCTCTCTCCCCTCTCCTCTCTCTCTCCCTCTCCTCTCTCTCCTTTCTCTCTCTCCTCTCTCTCTCTCTCTCTCTCTCTCTCTCTCTTTCTCTCTCTCTATCTCCGCCCCTCTCCTCTCTCTATCAGCCTCCCTCTCTTCTCATCATCTCATCTCTCTACTCACTCTTCTCTCTCTCTCTCTCGCTCTTTCCCGCTCTCTCTCTCTCCTCTCTCTCTTTCTCTCTCTTCTCTCTCTCTCTTTCTCTTTCTTTCATCTCTCTCTATCTCTCTCTCTCTCTCTCTCTCTCTCTTCTTCGCTCTCTCTCTCTCTCCTCTCTCTTCCCCCCTCTCTCTCTTCTCTCTCTCTCTCTCTCTCCTCTCTCTCTCTCTCTCTCTCTCTCTCCTCTCTCTCTCCCTCTCTCCCCCTCTCCTCTCTCTCCTTCTCCTCTCCCTCTCTCTCTCTCTCTCTCTCTCTCTCCCTCTCTCTCCTCTCTCTCTCTCTCTCTCTCTCTCTCTCTTTCTTTCTCTCCCCATATCTCTCCCCCTCTCCTTTTTTTCTCTCTCACTCTCCCTCTCTATCTCTCTTCCTGTCTCTCTCCCTGGTCTCTCCCTATCTCCACCCCCCATTTCAATTCACCTGGTCCGCCGCTGGACACATATGTAAATGCAACTATACCCTGGATGGTGCCTGATCTCAAGCCCCCTCGCGTCGTCCGCGACGTTCTCCAGGGCCCCCCCCAGCGACGACCGCCCTGCAATTATGGCCACCTCCTCCAGCGCCGCCGCCTCTGCGTCGGGCCATGAGCCGAGGACGACCATCTTCCTCCATCGAAGGCAGTGGCCATCCATCCACCCGCGGCGCCCTGACCTCCAGCTCGGCCCGCCCCGCCACCGCCACTCAGGGTCAGATGAGGAACCAATGTACGCGCCCCTTAGCCCCGCGCAGTGGCGGCGGAGGGTCTCGCCCACCCGCCATCGCAACTCGTTAGCGCTAACGCCCAACAATGGGCCTAGGTCCGTCGCGACGATCTCAGCATGAAGACGCGTGGCGCGCGCAATGACGTCGAGGCTATCGCTCTGGGCATATTCCCATTGTAGATCTCTGGTGGTCAGTAAAGCGGGTGGCATTGCTCGCAAGGCGAAGAAAAAATCATGCTGCGAGCCCTGAGGATGCCCCTCTCGGAGGGATTCCTCAGGGCCCCTTCTTCTCCTGTCGTGGCTCCCCGCGCGCAGCGCGACAATGCCGCCCGAAAAACAGACCGCCTGAAGCTCGCGTCGTTCTTCTGGAGCGAGGGGGCGGGCCCACCTTCCGAAAAAGGAAGCGAACGAGGACCCAGCAGTCGCTCCGCCGGCGGCCGCCGCTGTCGCCGCTGCTGCCAAGCCTGCGTCCTCCACGGGCGCTGCGTCCGCCGCGCCCGCCACGTCCCCCACGTCGTCCTCCACCGCGTCTGCCACGACGTCCGGCGCGCCTGCGCCCACTGACCAGGGGGGGGCGCGCTCGGCGACCGCCGCGGGGCCAGCGGCAGCCACGCCGCCAGCCCTGGCAGCGCGGGCTGCGCCTGCCACGTGGGCTGCTGCAGCGCTGGCCGCGTCAGCCGCGCTGCTGGCCCCTCCTACAGTGCAAGCCCATCTGTCAGCGCGGTTAGCCCCAACCGCGCCAACCATGTCAGCTCCAGCGCCTGCTGTGGCAGCTGCGTCGGCCCCCCCTCCAGCGTCTGCCCCGCTGTTAGCGTTATTAGCCCCAGCAGTCGCGTTGGTCGCAATGCCATTGTTAGCCCCAACAATGTTGAGGCAGTCGTTCAAACGACGACGCACCTGTCGTTGGCGCCGCCTGCGAGCTGCAGCGTCGCCATCATCCAGCTGGGGACTTCTGGCCAGCAGGCCTGCAGCGAACCATGGCTCAGGCGTGGCTGCAGCGAGGCGCGGCGGCCTCGCAGGCGAGGCAGGCGAAGTGAAAGCGCGGCTGCGCACTGTGCGGACGACGCCTGGCGCCGACGATGCAGCTGCAGGCGCCAGCAGTGCAGATGCCGGCGCCGGCTCAGCGGCAGGCACTGGCGACGCAGCAGTCCAGCGCGCGAGCCCCGGGCGGGCTGCCTGCTCCTCCGCGCCCTCGTCGTCCGACAGCAGTAGCCCCAGCAGTTGATCTCCAAGCCTGGCCCTGCTTAGCGCCGGGCGAGCTGGCCGCTGAACACCGCCATCATCGCCCGACAGCAATAGCCCCAGCAGCTCATCTCCAAGACTGGCCATCTACGCTGAGATCGCTGCGCGAGCCAAAACGGCCGCGGGGAAGCAGCGGAAGCTGCGCGGGGCGACGAGGAAGAGAAGGAGGTGGTGGGAGGAGGGGGAGGAGGAGGAGGAGGAGGAAGGGGAGGCTGAGACACAAGAGGCAACGGGGATTGGAGGTGGAGGAGGAGGAGGCGGAGGAGGAGGAGGAGGGGGAGGAGGAGGAGGAGGAGGAGGAGGAGGAGGAGGATGGCGGGGGCGCGGGATGCCCGCCTGCTGCGCCCCCATTGTCGCAGCGTCGCATTGGACGCCGCAACAAGGGGGAGGGGATAGCGAGGAGCGAGGGTCAGCAGCGAGCCCACTGGGGGCCCTCTCCATGGAACCCTCCTCTTGCTCAGAGTATTGGGGGGGGGGCCTCTTGGGGCCGCCTTCCTGTGGGCATCGATCAATCAGATGCAGCGGTGGTGGTGGTGGTGGCGGCGGTGGCGGGGGGCTTAAAGACCCCCCCCCCCCCACGCACGCACACGCACACACACGCGCACACACGCATGCACACACAAACACAACTACAAACACACACACACACACACACACACACACACACCACCCCCCACCCAGGACACACACACGCGCACACGCACGCCGCACGCACGCACGCGCACACGCACGCGCACACACATACAAACACACACACACACACACACACGCACACGACGCACGCACGCACGCACGCATGCACGCACACACGCTCTCACACACACACACACACACAGACACAGACACAGACACACACACACACGCACACTTCTCTCTCCGGGACGATCGATTTCGCTTCCTGGGCGGCTTTGACTAAATAATATCAATATTTTTCATAGCGGGAACGCAAAATAAAACATTGCTTCTCAGAGGAGGGCCCTGAAAGTACGCGACAACATTTCTCAGGCAGGGCACCTCGGAGCATGTTGGAAGCCATATCTGGCGATCTGCAGTGCGGTGGGACGGAGGAGAAGGCCATCTGGGGGCGGGCATCACTGGCGGCCCTCGTCCTTTCGCCATCTTGGGCAATCTTTGGCGCTCTAAAGAATCGGCCAAACCCTTGCCGCCTTATACATGTGTATGAGTATGTATATATGTATATATATATAAGTTTGTATAGGTCCAGGGGGGGGGGGAGGGGGAGAGGTAAAAAACCAGGTCCAGAGGGGGGGGGTAGGAGGGGGAGGGGTAAAAAAACCCTCCCAAAGGGAAGAAGGAGGTTGGAAGAGGAAACTCTTTAGGCCACCTACGCCCTAAAGGGCCGGTGGGATTCGCTAGTAGTAGACAGACCACCTGCGGCCAGAGGGCGGCGGCAATAGTCGCGGTGGCGTTGGAGCGGCGGCACTGGTGGCGGGAGCGGCAGCAGTGGCGGTAGCAGAGCGGCAGTACTGGGGCAGGGCGGCAGTGGTGGTGGTGGTGGCGGCGGCAGCGGTTGGCAGCGGCAGCGAGCAGCAGCGGCGGCGGCGGGCTGCTTCTTCGCCCTGCCCTCCCCGTGGCCCAGGTGGGCAGCGCTGGGCAGGCGCTGCTGGGCCTGCCGGCGACTGGTGGCGCGCAGGCGTCGCTCGAGAAGGCGTTGTTGCTGGGGCTAATAATCACTGCCGCCCCCCCCCCCCTCCCCCGCAGCAGCCGCCGCCCCCCCCCCGCCTCCCATGGCGGTTGGCGGCGGCGCAGGGTCGAGGCAGGGGGGGGCGGCGGCTCGTTGGGCGGGCTAGAAGGTGGCGTACGACATGCTGATCGGCGACGCCCCGGTGCCTGGGTGGTCCGATCCGCAATCGCAGCAGGACTTGCTGGTTGGGAAAGACAAGGGGGGGCTGGTAGGTAGCTCCCCCTTAACCCTGGGCCCCTCCTCCCCCAGAGGCCGCTTGCTACCAACAACCTGGGGTGGTAGTGGGGGCAGGATGGGCCGGCCGCCTGCTACAAACCTGGGGCTAGACATCATCCCCCCTGCCTGGCCACCTCGCAAGGACCAGCTGGAGACCCGGGTCTTGGAGGCGCTAAGCGCGGAGCACCGGCGGCGCCAGTGGGCAGCGGTGGTCGAGGAAGACCGCCGTCTCGCGGCCTTGCCGCGCGTGCACTGGCTGTCGACTTATCCGAATAATCTCATTCCATCGAAGCTCTTGACAGGGTGGGGCATGAACTGGTGGCTCGGCGGCGTGGCAGCTGTGCAGGATAGGGCTAATAGCTTGGACTGGGACATCCTGGTGGACTGCCTCGGCGCTGGGCCTGGAGGCGGGGTGCGGCAGTGGGCGGCGGGGCTAAGGGACCCAGTCCACTTGCCAGCATCGTGGAATTACCACGGGGTCGCGCAGCAGCTGAGGGGTGCGATAAGAACCCTGGCTGCGGCGCCGCGCAGGGCTAAGGTGCTCTTCTTCTGCCGCCAGGGGGAGTACCGGTCGGCGTGCGTGGCTGCTGTGTGTCTCTGCGCCATGGGGCTAATGAGGGTTGAGCAAGCGGTTCGCCTCGTGCGCGCGAGCCGCCCCCAGGCCCTCCCACCTGGCAACTCGCGCGCCATGGAGGACATCGCGAAACTCGAGAAGCTCTGGGAGAACGAGGGCGAGGCGCTAAGGCACGCGGCTGCGGCAGGCGCCACCAGGGCTCGCGGGCGGCTGGGGGGCGAGGAGGGGGAAGGAGGAGGGGGGGGAGGAGAAGGAGGAGGAGGAGGAGGGCGACGACGACGAGGACGAGGGCGAGAACGAGAAGGACGAGGACAAGGTGGAGGAGGAGGACGAGGAGGGAGGAGGAGGAGGGAGGAGGACGAGGTGAGGAGGAGGGAGGAGGAGGAGAAGGAGGAGGAAGAGGACGAGGAGGACAAGGAGAGGGGGGAAGAGGAGGAGCAGGAACGTGAGGGGTCGGAAGAGAAATAGGAGGAGGAGGATGGGGGGAGGGAGGAGGATAAGGAGGAAGAGGACAAGGGGGATGATGACGAGGACAGGGGGGGAGGAGGAGTGGACGGGCAGGAGGAGGCGGGGGAGGAGGAAGACGATGAGAGGGGACGATGATGTGATGAGGAGGTGAAGAGGAGGAAGAGGAGGAGGGGAAAAAGAGGAGGAGGCAGATGATGAGGGGGCGTAGTTCGTTCCAGGCAGAGTGATGAGGGGGGGGGCCCTGCTGCTGTCCCCCCTGTCTTCCATCTCCATCTCCTCGTCCTCCTCGTCCTCCTCGTCCTCCTCCTTCTCGTCCTCCTCGCCCCCCCCAACTTGGCTCCTCCTCCTCCCCCCTCTCACCTGCTGCTGCTGCCCCCCTCCCCCAGGCTTCGACGAAGCCCAGTTGCCCTTGGGGGGGGCCGCCGTCACCGTGGCCTTCGAGCGCGGGTGCGCTCGCGTGAAGGGCGAGAGGTAGGCGGGGGGCTAAGTTTCGGCGGGGCGCCGCCGCCGCGGGCGCCGCCGGAGCTAAGGTATAAGCGGACAGACGGCGCCTGGTTGCCGCAGCGAATTTGGGAGAAAAGGTGGAAGAGACATAGATAGGGAGTAAGAGGGGGGAGGAAAGGGGGGGGGAGGAGGAGGAGGAGGAGGAGGAGGAGGAGGAGGAGCAGGATGAGGAGCCTCCCCCTGACGACGAGACGACTACCATGCTTTTTATACCCGAAGGCTAGGGGCAAGAAACAGTACCGAGTTCAAAGGCAAACAAGACGACGCGTCAATCATCTTCTTGTGCTTTCCATCGGCGGGCTTTAGCAACACCACGCCAGTGCCCTCGCTGCCCCCCCAAAAAAAAAAAAAGAGGGCCCCAGGGGGGGCATCATCTATAGGCAGGGGGATGCGCTTGTCCAAGGCAAGCGCATATTCAATTATTAAATGAGAGGAGGAGGAGCAGGAGGAGGGGCCAGGAAGAGAGAGGAGCAGGAACAGGAAGAAAGGAGCAAGTCATATTTGACTCGACATTATTTCCTGGCGCGTTCCCCCGCAGATTGGATTCCATGTGATCTTAGCCCATCCATGGATCTTAGCCCCCATCGCGCGTTCAATTCCATTAGATCCCATGCCCCCCAGCAAGTGAATGAGAGCCTCAGGAGGGTTGAATCCTAGGTGCCAGATGCAGGTGGGCTAGGTGCCAGTTAGCGCGGTTAGACTTTAACACCGACCAAGAGGAACTTCAGGAATGCCGTGATGTTCTCAATGCCCAGCTCCAGGTGGTGACGGCCGCCCCCTTCATGGGACCATGGAGCATCCGCCCTCCTCAAGATCGACCACGCTGAACACCTTCGGGAGATCGGTCAACAGCGGCGCCGCGGAGAGCGTGGGTTTGTCGAGGCGAGCGGCGCGGCAGCCAGGCGGAAGGGATTCGTGGGCAGTCTGCAGCAGTTGCGTCCCCGACCGCAGGCGCTGGTGCAGGCTCGTCCGAAGGTCTGATCCAGTTGGGGAGGGCATTAGTGGCATCGGCGTGCCTGCGCCAGGTCTTGACGGCAGCGAGGCAGGTAATGACGAAATTGAGGGCAAACGACCAAAACGGCGGTCGCGTGCAGAAGGGCCGATTGACGCCATGTGTTCCGTGCAGCGTTTGAATTGGCGAGGCCAGACTTTGAAACGCTACGTGACGAGAATGGGGTTGACATCTCCCTCCCCCCACCAGTCTCACCCTGCTCCAGGACTTCCTTCGTCGCCAGGTCGCGCGTTTACTCGAGCGCCCGGTGGCCGACAAGTTGGGAACGAGATGGCGTCGTGCATGCGTCGACATAGTAAAGCAACAGACCAACCGCAATACATACACCCCTGTGCAACGCGGCACCATCCGCAGCATGGCCTGCGACAGGGTTTGGACCCCCGACCGTGCTGTGCAGTTAGGACATCAGGTCCCCGACGAGAAGGTGCTCTGTTCGCAATGCGAGCGGGAGCGGCACACGCGAGTTCAGCGGTCATTGATATCTGAGGCTTGCAAGGGGGAGGCGGAGGAGCTTGTCACGACCTGTCAGATGGCGATCGCGCCCTTTTCACAAGCGGAGTTGTTGAGGACCCCGAGGCGTTTTGACTTCGGGCGCGTTCGCCAAGGACTGAAATCAGATCGATTGGCGAGTTTCTTGATTGTGATAACGGGGTCACGCAATGAAAGGTCTTTATCGATGACTCGTGTTTCACTCGCCCGATGGCCGACCTGTCCCCCGCACAGGAGGACGGTCACCTCATATGCTGGGTGCACGGACCAACGCACGCCCCCTTGATCCAGTCTGCGCTCGTTGCTGAATACGATGCATGAAGGACATCGTGTCTGCAGCCGGCCGAGAGTTCCGAAGCGTTGTCTGATTGTTTCTCGGTGGTGGAACATGCCTCCCCGCCGCCACCGGAAAGGTCATCTTCCAAGCGCAAGTCGTCAGGGGTGTTCTTGCACGTCAACAATTGCAATCATCTTTCAGAAGTGCTCAAGGTAGAAGCTCACCCTGACGCGGCCGAGAAGGCTGAAGGCAGATGGGTGGTTTCTGAGTCGAGGTAAAGCTGCTGCGCGAGCTGAAGCCGAAACCCACCCTCAACCGTCTTAGCAGGAGAGGGACACATTTGCCCGTCTGGCTTTGTGCCAAGGGCCCTGCGCCAACTCGCGGCACATGCCCGACGACCGCCGTGGCCCAGGTGAGAATTCAGATGGGCGTCCGCTCGTAAAGGCCCCCCTGTGCCCCGAGTGGCCTCGCGGGCCCCCCGCCCCCCCCAACCAGTGGGAAAAGTTTGTCCAGCCGTGGAGGCGTGCTGTTTGTTTAAGGGGGCTGCCGCTCGGAGGCAGGGCCTCCGTTCGGCAGAGGCCCTGGTGCAGGAGGGGCCGGCTTTTGTGGAGGCGCCCGGGCTCCAGCAGCGAGCCTGCGCCGTGCAGTGCTATGACGGCTTGCCGTTACCCATGAATCTACGATGTGGTTTGTATGTGTTCCAGGGTACGTTTGAGATGAGCTCGTTGTCCACTGTGTCCAGACATTACAAGACTAAACTCAACAAGTTTGCGAGGCGCTCACCCGCGGTAGGATCTTCTGAAGACTTGCGTGCTTTCAGTGCGTTTCTGGCCACCAGCGGGGGACCATCCGATCGGGATGGTGCGGATCTGGGCGTCGCTTTTGAGCGCTTGCTTTGCCTCGAGCAAAGTCGTGGAGCACAGCACAACGAGCACCCATACGACTCCGAGTGACAACGGGTCTCGTTCTCCCTTCACGGACCTCGCACATCCGCTAGGAGGGTGTACGTGCGCAGTTTTGCGTCGATGTGTGAACATCGCGAGGACGACGGAGAGACGGAGGAATAGTGCGAGGAGGAGGAGGAGGAGGACGTAAACGGCATGTTAAAAGGAGGTGGAAGATGATGCGAAAAGATGATGAGACAGGGGGGGCCAGGAGGAGGAAGAGGCGTCCGCCTCCCGTTCGCCTTCCAGATCCGCCCCCCTCCTCGCCCTCCCCTTTCTCATCCCCCCTCCCTGCTGCCGCCCCCCCGCGTTCTCCCTGGTTCCCCACCTCGCCCTCCCCCCAGACATCTGACGGCACGAGTTGTTCGCGGCGTGGGCCCATGGAGCTCTGGGGACGCTTTTTCCCGGGACAGCTTTCATCCCAGGTCGGTGTTGATTGTCGTGGGCCCGATATCGAAGGCTACACCTACACCGGTCGTGGGCCCAGGATGGCATTGGCGAGGATCGGTGTAGGTGTATAGCGGGTTCGCTCTTACGAAACGCCAGCACGGGCCCCCTTCATCTCCTGAATTCCGCCCCCTTCCCGAGGACATACAGTCACGACTCCATACGCCCGCTGGACTGCATCGCGGAAGATTACCCGCTAGAGGCGCCCTCGGAGGAGGGTGGAGGAGGATGGCGGGGAAGACGGAGGGGGGAGGGTCCGGGGGAGAGAACGAGGAGAAGGAGGAGGAGGAGGAAGAGGATGAAGACGAGAACAAGCCCCGGATGCATCCATGATGCCGCAATCAATGCACCCTCCGGTCGTCCCAAATAGTTTTGTCTCATCAGTCTGTACAGGTCCTCCTTCTGATCAAGAAAAGTGTCACTTTGAAAGACGAGCGCACGATGGGCTTGCCATTCGGGTGAATGCCCCGCTTTGAAGATTAGCTGTTGTGCTGCATCATCGTCTGGAGAATACTACGGCATGCGAACACATGCATGATCGTAACGTTCAACGACGTGTCCAGCGAGAGCCATTTTCCCTTTTCAAACAAAGTGTAGTTCGATGATAGCTTTCGTCCTGATACTATTTCAAAAAATAATGCACATTCATAGTTATAACAACAATCATAATAACCATAGAACAGCAAACATAATCATATATCTGTAGCAGCCAAAACACGTGCACCTTGTGTGGGCAGCCTCCACCGACAACACCATCTCGGAGCGAAGCGTCCTCCTCTCGGGCCGAACGAAAGGGGTCGACATATCCCCTGTGAGGCACTCTCGCCTCCCATGTGATCGTTTTCTTTTTTTGGGGGGGGGGGTGCCAATCGGGCCGAACGAAAGGAGGATGTAAGCAAGAATGTTCGGAGCGCTGGACTGTTGTTTCATCCTTCCGCGAAACAGCTCGCTTCTCCCCTGCCCAAGTGCCGGGCCTGGGGGATTCCGTGAGCACCCGGTATGCTGCTAGCACCCCGTGCCGCCCGCGATGGGCAGCCACATGTGCCTTGGAGGCAGCCGAAAGGGGGGGCTAGGGAAAGGGGGGTTTGCGACATCTGCTGCATGCAGCTGGTTTCGACCCCGCCGCCAGGCCCATTCCTCGATACATGGGCGCCTCCCGTCGCCGGGAGGCGCCGGGTAAATCAGCCACGTGAGCTGATTCGCCCGGCCCGATTTTCCGTCTCGGCAGCTGATGAAATTGGTCCATGCGATTAAGGGCAGCGCCAAGACGGACGAATAAGGGCAGCGCCAAGACGGACAAGCCCCATGCTGCAAAGAAGTTGCCCTGCGCCTGCTGGCCGACGAAGCTGGGGAAGCCCCAGACGAGAGCCACATTTCGAAGGGGGTCGTCATCCACACTTCTAGCTACCTGCTGCATTCTGTCAAGGCGAATCTGGGCAGCGCTACGGCGAGAGCCCCAGTTTGAAAAGGTGCCGCCGTCCTTATATGTGCTCGCTACTTGTTTTAGACCGACATGCGCGGCGCGAATGCGAGAGCTGGGACGGGACGCCCTCTATCTTTGGATCTGTTGGACTTTTCCAGCTCCAGGATTGTATATGGTGCGGACGTCTCAGGCGAAATGTCTGAACCTTGCTACCGACTCGTCCGGCGGTGCGACAAGGAGGAGCCATCTATAAGGAAAAGGGAGGAAAGGGGGACAGAAAGAAGGAGGAGAACCAACATGTCGCCGCGGCTGGGTCCGCCTCGACATCTTGGTCATAACGCGTTCCAGGAAAGCTCCGCGGGGCGGCTTTGAGAGCGGAAGGACGATTGGCTGGAGCGTGGATGCAGGTCTGGGCCATTTGAGTCGTGATATGCAGGCTAAGCTTAAGTCGGGCCTGTCCCTCTACAGGAGGGGTATTCAACAATAGTCAAAAGATAGTCCGGGGACTCATTTGTGAATCTTGTTTGACTGTGGTTGTATATTTGCAGTTTTTAAACCAGTTGTTTCGCCCTAAGTCTGCTTGTAGGGGGACGCACCCGACCTAAGGCTAGGCGCGTTCGAGCCAGGATTCGGGAGCAGGCTAGGCACGGCAAATCAGTTCCACGAGCGGCCCAGGTCGAGGCCCCAGCATCCGATCCGGAGGGATGTTGCCCCAGAGGGCTAAGAGTAGGGAAGAGGGACTAAGAAGTGTCGGGGGCGGCAAAGATGGGGATGATGACTAGGGGGGGTGGATCTCATGGCGTGGGCCATGATATTTCCTCAGATTTCATGGCGCTTCTTCTCATTTCATTACGCCCCCGGCCCCCCCTTTGGGCCGCGCATATGCCGCCGGCCATGATTTGCGCCCCCGCCCTCTGGTACGCCCCCGTCTTGGCCGTCCCCGAGAAGTGCAGGCAGCCATGGGGAGGAGTTGGGCCCATGGAGAGGCCAGCGTAGCATGTATTCGAAGCTATCTAGCCGCACGAAAGTCCATGGATGAGCACACGAGAGGCCCTCGAGAGACACGTTTGACCGGCGCTTCGCTTGAAAGGGGCCAGATCATAATCATCATCATCATCATCATCATCATCATCATCATCATCATCATCATCATCATCATCATGATCATTAGCATCAGCATCAGCATCAGCATCATCATCATCATATTGATAGTGGCGCGGTCTGAAAGCCTGGCTTGGTAGGCATCCCGCAGGATAGGGTCAAACATGCTCAGGGAGGAAGCAGCATCGATTCGGTCCTTCCTACTCATGGTCGGATGATAGGTTCCCACCAGTCGGATCCCACCACAGATGAGTCCCTATATGCAGCACCCCGTAGCTTGCACCCCAAAGATGGCACCCTGCTAACTGTACCGCACACGCACATGTTGCGCACAACGATGGTTTGGGTCCACGCACTGGCGTTGCTGCTGCTCGGGCTTCGGGCGAATGCGATGAGGAGCAGGAGGAAGCGGATGCAGCCCAGGCTCACGCCGCCGGGAAGCCGGCGAAGTCCGATCCGGCGCTGCCGGGCGAGGCGTTCCGACCCCGCCAATGGGGCGGCGTTCGACGATGACGACGGGGGACGACGACGACGACGAAGACGACGACGACGGCGACGGCGATGGCGACAGCGACGGCGACGGCGACGGCGATGGCGACGGCGACGGCGACGGCGACGGTGACGGCAACGACGACGGGGGACGACACGACGACGACGACGACGACGACGACGACGACGACGACGACGACGACGGCGACGGCGATGGCGACGGCGACGGCGACGGCGACGGTGACGGCAACGACGACGACGACGACGACGACGACGACGACGACGACGACGACGACGACGACGGCGGCGGCGGCGGCGGCTTTTGGCGAAGAGGAGCGCCAAGCGGTTCGCAAGTTCGGTGCCTCGGGGAAGGGGGTCCTCGTTGCCACGGCCGGGGGAGGCCCCGCGAACGGGGCCGGGGCGGCGTCCCAGAGGGCTCCGAGGTGTCGGGGCTGACTTCCACCCCGGCGGCGGCGGCGACGGCGGCGGCGGCGGTGAGAGCAGGACCTGAGGGGGGGGGACTCTTTAAAGAGTCCCCCCCCCCTCAGGTCCCCTGCGTGCTGCGCGACGTCTCCCTTCCCCCGTCCTCCTCGCCCACTCTGCGATTTCTCAGGCCAGGGCGGGCTCGCGCTGGTCCAAAACGCAATTCGACATTTCGTGAAACAAATACTTTCTTGGTGCTGGTGTCGGCTTTTTGTTATCCCATCTTTGCCGTCGCGGCGCGGCAGAAGCAATCCGCACGGGCGCGCGCGCGAGTCGGGGACACGCGCCGCTAGATAGCCGTCCGGGTGCAAGGGAAGGGGCGCGAGAAGGCAGGGCGGCCGCGAAAGGAGCAGAGGGGGGAGGGTACAGTGGAGGCCCATGCCAAGAATCACCCTGCTTGCCTCCAGGGTGCCCTGGGTTTCTTGGGTTTCGATGGTTTTGCGATGGAAAGCACGACGTTCCCGCACAAAAAAATAATTTGGACGTCCTGCGGTCTCAGGGTTGGTTTTCTTGTGGAAGGTTTCTTGTGGTCGGGCTCCCACTGTACTCACTCTTGAAAGAATTTCATTGCGTGCGCGCCGGTGCGGCCAGCCAGGGCTTCGGCACCAGGGCAGTGGGCGCGGGACGGCATCACGGCCACACCGAAGGACTTTAGCCAGGGCTGCAGGCGCTGAGAGCGTGGGAAATCCAGCGCCAGTACGGGAGTACAGAAGCCCCGGGAAGGTTGCCAGGAGCGAGCGGTACACTTTGTGGTTCGTCGCACGGCCGAGGTGCGTCCTGCTTTGCTGCGCAAGGCCGTCGTTTGCAGGACGTGAGTCCCAGCGGCAGCGCGCGGTGTCCGCGCGGGGCTGCGCCGAGGCGGGCGCGGGAGGGGGGGTGGAGGGCAAGACGGCGCGCGGAGGAAAGACGGGAGAAGGGGCGCCCCGCCCGACTGGCGCACGCATCGCAGACGGGGGGGGGAGGCGGGCAGCAGGCCCTGACGCAAGGGCGGCCAAGCGGCGGGGCAGGGCCCGCGGTGGGGCGACAGGGCGGGGGGCCCGCCCCGCGCGCCCCCTTTGGAGGGGAAGCGCGCGGGGCGAGGCCGCGCCCAATTGGCAGAGGGCGGGCGCCAGAGCCAAGGCGCGCCGGCGCCGAGGAGCGGGCGACCACGGTGAGGAGCCCGCCGCCAGGAGCGCCCGACCGACGCAAACCAATCATGTTAAGTCGGGCTTGACTCTTGGCAGGAGGACGATGGGAAAATAGTGCAGACATCGTCCGGGGACGATGTGTTGGCATGTTTTGATTATTTTACCTATACGACCTCCCTTCGGGTGATAAGGGGGTTCGGGGGGGGAGGAACCAACGTCTCACTCGATCGGTCTCACTATCGATCTCATTATCGATCTCAGTATCGGTCTCGCTCGATCGATCTCCCTCGATCGATCTCACAAACGATCTCACTCGATCTATCCCACAATTGATCTGACTATCGATCTCACAATCGATCTCACAATCGAAATCACATTCGGTCTCACTATCGATCTCACTATCGATATCACAACCGCTATCACAATCAACGTCATAATCACCATCATCATCAACAACAACATCCACATCAACATCATCACCAGCAACATCATCATAATCGGGACACCGTCCTTTTCATCAACACCAACATCATCATCGTCACGGTCATCAACATCATCGGGACACCACCATCATCATCATCACCATCATCACAATCATCATCATCATCAACATCATTATCATCAGCAGCATCGGGACACACTCATCGTCATCATCATATGAGCAACAGCAGCATCATCATCGGGACACCATCATGATCACCATCGTTATCATCATCATCATATCATCATCATCATCATCACCATCTTCATCATCTCATCCTCATCATCGACATCATTTTCATCAGCATCATCAGCATCATCATCAGCAGCATCATCGTCATCATCGGGGCACCATCATCATTACCAACATCAGCATCAACATCATCACCATCGGGACGCCATCATCATCAACATCATCATCATCACCATCAGAATAATCATCATCATCGGGACGCCATGGTCATCATCAACCTGATCATCATCACCAACTTCATCATCATCGGGACACAATAATAATCAGCATCATCAACATCAACCTCATCATACTCATCATCATCTGGACACCATCATCGTCATCATCTTGATCATCACCATAATCATCATGATCATCATCATCAGCAGCATCATCGGGACACCATCAGCATCATCAGCATCGTCATCATCATCATCGACATCATCATCATCATCATGATCATCATCATGATCACAATCATCATCATCATCGGGACACCATCATCATCATATCATCGGCATCATCATCGTCCACATCATCATCATCATCATCAGCATCACCATCATCATCGTCATCTTCATCAGCAGCAGCATCATCATCATCAGCATCACCATCATCATCATTATCATCATCATCTTATCATCATCATCATCTTATCATCATCATCATCATCATCATCATCATCGCGGGACACCGCGGGACACTGGCGGGACACCGCGGGGCACCGCGGGACACCGCGGGACACCAGCGGGACACTGGCGGGACACCGCGGGCCCCCGGCCGCCCGGAAGGGAGTCATTTGGTCCGGCCGCGCCTCAGCCACACGGGACACCAGCGGGACACCGGCGGGACACCGCGGGCCCCTGGCCGCCCGGAAGGGAGTCATTTGGTCCGGCCGCGCCTCAGCCACAGGAGACTTTCTCTCGCCCGCCCACGCAGCTTCGCCTCGCCCGCACGGCACGCACGAACACGAAACCGAAATCGATTTCCCGGTAGGGGGGCTCTCCGTTCCACTTCGATCTCACCCCCTCACCTCCGATCGTATGTTTTTCTTTTTTTGTTTTTTTTTTTTTTTTTTTCCGTCAAAATCCGCCTGTTGGGGGACATGCCCGACCTAACGAGAATGTGGGCCAGCGAGTGCGCCGCCTTGGATGGCAGACGCGCAGGCCAGGGCACCAGAACGGAGCAGAAACACTCGAGATACAGCCGGCCGGGGCGTGGGCCGCCCTCTGGCGGGCGGCCGACGCACTGCACGAGCCCACCCCCCGCAGGGGCGCCGTCCTCCTCCTCCTCCTCCTCCTCCTCCTCCTCCTCCTCCTCCTCCTCCTCCGCCTCCGCCTCCGCCTCCGCCTCCGCCTCCGCCTCCGCCTCGGAGAAGGGGCGCGGTGAGCAGGCAAATGGGCGGTGCGAGCACTGTGCGCGGGCACCCCTGCCGCACGTCCACGTCGGAGGCCAGGCGCACGTGCCAGGGCACCGAAAGGCGCAAGGGGCAAGTCTGGCGCTGTCCATCGACAGGAGGAATGGCCACAAAACAGCCCAGGGAGCATTACTCTTGCATTTTTTGATCAAGTTTGAATATGTTTTGACTATTTTGACGTTTTCCTCGAAGATCGGCCTGTAGGGGGACAGGCCCGACCTAACGCAAGGGGGGAACGGCTGCGCTTTCCTTGGGAGGAGGCCACGCGGTCCCGGGGGCCGGAAGCCGCGTCAGGCGCTCACTCGTGGGGCGGAAGTCGCGCGAACCAGGCGCCCCGCCATGCCAAAAGCACACAGCACAGCACAGCTTGCCAGCAGCTACAGCGCAGGGGCTGGGCTCCCCTGATGCCCCGCGCACGTTGCCGCGAACCAGGTCTCTGCAGGCGTGGCAGCGGACATCAAGCTTCGAGCAGTGGCGAAGCATCCTGGCTTGCCTATAGGCCCACCAAAGAATGTTCTTAGAACCGTGAGTGGTATGCACGACATGTTCTTAAAACATTTCTGGCTGAGAAGGTCGTGTTTTAACACATCGTGCTTACGTTATACGCGCACCGTTTCGTTCTTGGAGCATGGTTGGGACCTCCGAGCATCTCGCGGCAGGCCTGTAGGAATGCCGGGACGGTCGGCCCCTGCTCAAAAGCTAGGCCTGCCAGGCGCGTCGGCCAAGATGGGCTTTCGTGCTCCAGGAGGGCCGAGTGCGGCTGTGCGCTGCCTCGGCGGCACGCAGGCCGTCAGTTCACCCCTTTCGCTTCGAGTCTGTGGCCTGAACGGGCAGGGCAGGGAGGACGCACGAGGATGCCGAGGATTGCGAGGGTGAGGAAGACGAGCAGGAGGAAGATGAGCAGTATGACAAAGATGGCGGCCAGGAGGGAGGAGGAGGGGGAGGAGGAGGGGGAGGAGGAGGAGGAGGAGGAGGAGGACGAGGACGAGGACGAGGACGAGGACGAGGACGAGGGCGGAGGGAGCAGGCACGAGGAGAGAGGAGGGGAAGGGATGTGGGATGAGCGAGGAGGGCAGAGAGGTCGAAGGTCAAGCTCGGTGCACCCGCGCCAGATATGACATTCAACCCCTTCTTCTCATCCCTTCCCTCGGGATCGTTTAACCGATCCGCATCCCCATCCCTATCCCTTTCGAGACCCACACCAACTTACCATCCCAGTTGGGGATATACCCCTCGAAACCCGAAGGGAACGGCCTATATCCCCCTCTAGGGGGGTAAATCGGCCAGTGGGGCCCAGGCCACACCGCTGGGGATGGGGGTCGGATAAACGACGCTCATTCCCATCGCGCTATTTGCGTCTCCATCCGCCAACGGGTGTCGTGGCGGACCTGGAGCACCAGAGAGCACCCCGCATCGTGTTACTCGCAATCTGATGGAAACAAAGGGGGCCTGCGGCCATTGGAGAAGGAGGTGGCGGATGAGCAGGAGCACTTGCACACGGGGAGGAGGGCAGGGAAGAGGAGAGGGAAGAGGAGAGGAGAGGAGGTGGTGGAGGAGGAGGAGGAGGAGGAGGAGGAGGAGGAGGAGGAGGAACAGGAGGAACAGGAGGTACGGAAGACGACAGGATAGCGAGGAGGAGGATATGAGGAAGGAGCGAGGGGGACAGATAAAGAAGGAGGGAATGGGGGGATGTCCCATGCCTTCTTATTACTCTCTGAGCATGGCAAGCCTCCTCTTCTGCTTCTTCGTTTTCTTCTTCTCCCTTTATCGTCCCTTCTCGCCCCCCTCTCCCGCCTTCCCCCAAATGGGCGTGCCCCTCCCTCCTGGGACGTTCCTGCACGCCTGCAGACCACCTGCATGCACGCCGCAACACGTAAACATATACCCCCAGTAGATCGGAAACAATCGCTCGCCCCCTGGACACACACACACCAGCATAATGTGTAAGTGTATTAATATTTGGACGCATATTTATATTTATATATATATATATACAAATGTATGCATATGTGGCTACATGGCTGGCAACCTATACACGTTTGTACACATACATACCCGTGCATGAAACAGTCAGGTTCGAATAGACACATACACATAC
This sequence comes from Prorocentrum cordatum, assembly GCA_963575745.1. Classification (NCBI taxonomy): domain Eukaryota; class Dinophyceae; order Prorocentrales; family Prorocentraceae; genus Prorocentrum; species Prorocentrum cordatum. The sequence continues at coordinate 126,497 of CAUYUJ010019727.1, forward strand.
GCATACACAGCCCCGCGAGCCAAGGTGCCTGCGGCCTCTGCTGCCTCTCTTCGGGGGGGGGAGGGCCGCTCTGGCCCGTAGTCGGCATGCTGGCCTGGTGCCTCCACTTGGCCTTGGGGCCTTGGGCCCGGGTGCGGAGTGACCTCTCACCGGAGTGACCTTTATTAGTATTATTAGCATTATTAGTAGTATGCAAAATTACTCATTGCGTCGAGCTTCCCATATGTGCATCTCATGTTTTATGTCATGCCGTGGTGAGCGTC
>CAUYUJ010019727.1:131759-184259 GCA_963575745.1 Prorocentrum cordatum
GATCGCCGCCACGGCGCTCACGGCGCCACGCGCGGCCGCCGCGGCCGCGCTCGGCGGCGAGCGAAGGGGGGGGGGAGAAGGAGAAGGCCTCCTCGGAGGCCAGCGGGCCTTCTTCGAAGCCCTCGCACCTCCTGCGAAGGTTTTGGTCTGTGCCTCGGGGACAAGCTTCGAGAACCTCTCGGGAGGCGGTGGGATACCCGAGCCCTTTGCAAAGGCCCGCCCTTTCTCACTTCCCCCTGGGGCTAACAGCAGAGAGAGGGAGGATGAGGAGTAGGTGGAGGACGAGGGGAGGAGGAGGAGGGGAGAAGGAGGAGGGGAGAAGGAGAAGGAGGAGGAGGAGGAGGAGGAGGAGGAGCGCTCGCCGCCGAGAGGATGAGTCGCTCCCGAGCTCCCTGGAGTGCTCTGCAGCTGCCGGCGCCCGACACGCGCGTATCCTCCAAGCCCACCAGCAGCTCTCAGAGATGATTGGCTTCATCTAAGGCGGGCATGTCCCTCTACAGGAGGAATATTCAAGAATGTTACAAACACAGTCTGGGGACGAGTGTTCCATCATGTTCTAATTATTTGGATCCACGAGCTTTGGAGCGACACGAAGCGAGAAACTAGTTGACGAATTTATGCTCGCTATTCAGTGCATTCCTCCTGCAACTCCGCTCGAATCGTAGCCCAGTGCGTTCCTGGAGGAGGAGGAGGAGAAGGAGGAGGAGGAGGAGGAGGGCGGAGGAGGAGGAGGAGGAGGAGGAGGTGCCGTCGTCTCGGGGAGGGGGGTCCGCGGCCAAGGCGCCGTCGGCAACCTCAAGGAATAGATAAGGAGCCCCAAGGGGTCATCACTGGCACCGCACCGATATTAACAGATTCCGGGGAGGAGGTTTAGCCGAACGACGATAGCTTCAGCACCGCGCCAGCGTGGGTGGGGGAGTCAGGTGCAGCCCGAACGACCCCTGGCAGACCATCCCATCCCCCTCCGAGGCGTCCCCCCCTCGCCTCGACCCGAGACGTGTGTCATTGTGCGGCCGGAGGGAGGCTTGCATGGCGAGGGCGGCGTCAAGGCCGGGGGTCGGTTATCAAGGGAGGAAAAACCACCCGGACCGGACAATTGGCATTTACTAAACGGCTTTGGGCGTTTACTGAACAGCCCTGTCCTGTTCGATTCCTTCAGTGGGGGCGTCTATTAAAAGGTTTCGCGTGTCGGGGTGGTTTTTCTGGGGGGGATGTTTTGACCCTCTAGGCTAGACCGCGCCCGAGGGAGGCCCGCTGGGGAGTGCGGCGAACAAGCCGAGGAGAGGGCGTACCCGCGAAAAGCTGGGGGCACCTTGGGCCAGGGGCACTTCAGCAACACCCGATCTCGTGAGAACGATACGCTCCAGAATGCCCCTCGAGCTTCCTGCTGCTCCGCACGGACTGCGGCAGCGAGGCCCGTCAGGCACTCCTGGGAGGTCCTGGAGCGTGCCCCGAGCCAGGCGCACCACGACGTGCGGGTGGCGGGTTGACCCAAAAGGGGGTCCAGCGACAAGGGGGTGGTGCAATAGATTTGGTGCGATAGATTTGTGATGTTGTAACCCCTCTCTATTATATATATGTATACATATATGTATACATATATGTATATGTGGGGCGCGCAATGCATCCCGGGGAGCCGATGTATTGTTGTACTTTCGCGTGCAAAACATTACTTGCACTATGATGCAATACAATTCTCCGGCGCAGCACATTTGCAGTACACTTGCCCCAAATCTATTGCACCACCCTCTTTCAGCTGGAGCCCCTATCGGGCCACCAAAAACCGAAGGCCCGCTTGCAGTTAAGTTGGGCACGCCCCTCTACAGGAGAAAAGTTCCAAAATACTAAAAAAATGTTCAGGAGACGATGGTTAGTTGTGTTGTGCGTTTTGTTTCACCATTGTTGAGTATCTTTTCACCCATTTCCATGTTTCGCCCAATATCCGCCTGTAGGAGGACATGCCCGACCTAAGCTTACAGTGGGGGCGCGCATCAAGACACTGACTGCTTTTCGTCAGGGTGCCCCGGGTTCCTTATTGCCGCGCGCTGCGCGGTGCTTTCCCGTGGCCGCTGGGGGAGCTGCTGCGCTCAGGGTGTTCTGGGCTTCCCCATCGGGTGCACCTCGCGCGCGGGTTTTCGCGGTTGGGATTCTTGCGAGGGTGCCTTGCGGCCGCGCCCGCATTGCAGCGCACAACGAAGAAGCCTTGGCAAGGGGACAGCGTGCACAGAAGCGGCCCTCGCGGGGGGATGTCGCCTCACAGGGGTATCGTGCTTTTCGAAGATCGACATTGTACGTTATCTTTCCAACCCCAATCGTAATAATCGTCCTACCTGAGCGCGAAGACCCAGAGAGCGGGAGGGATGGGCGAACGGTGGGGCGTTGCCAGGGGAAAGGGAGAGAAAGAGTATTGAATTTGGAATGGGCAGTGGCAGAGAGGGGGGAGAGAAGATAGAGAGAGACCTTCCTGCATCTGCGACTCATAGTAATCAGCCTATGCATGTGATCGTGCAGCTTCCTTCACCTGATGATCCGGTTGACCCCAGTGTGCTCCAAGGAATGTCAGCACAATCATTAGAATTGCAGTTTTCTAATCACAACTGCCATGTCGATGATGGCTTGGCGGTCTGGCGTGCCCTACCCACATTTGCGTGCGCACGTGATAGCCCACTAGGCGACCTGTTCGAGAGATCAACTTGGTGTTGATTCATGCTGCAACGAATTTCTCTGGGCTCTTGCGCACCTAAGCGTCGATCTAAACAGGGCAGCCTTCAAGAAAAGTCTGTGCCTAAATGTAGAAGGCTAGAGCCATCGAGGCTACGGACAGCAAGGAAGCGAGAGAAGCGTAAGTCAGAAGCCAGGCGAAGGCTGGCAAACCCGTGGCTGCTGAAACGGAGTTCCGCGAAATTGTTGTGTTTCTTCCATTAAGCGGCCCGTTTGTTATTTAGCGCGCTGAGCTTTATTTCGGCAATGTCTTTGTTTCTTCCACAAATATTGTTTTAGCAGCCACGGAATTACCAGCCTTCGCCCAGTTTCCGAGTGAGGGGGGAAGGGGGAAGGAGGGCTACGACAAGTCATGCGAATGTGCAACCCAAGCCTGACGGCAGTTACATGCGAAACACATGTATTTAGCCTCCCACCTTGGGCGTGGCGGCAGCATAACAAACAGCCCTTCCAAGCTCATGCAAAGACCAGCCGTGTTTTCAATCCCGCGTCAAGTCACGGGGTTTACGGAACGACGTCTAAGATGATTTTATTGGTGCAGTTTGAGCTATGCTTGCGGTGCTGCGAGCGACCTTGTCAAAGTCTCTCAGTGTCCACCCACACTGCGGAAGCTCATCCACCAGACGCAGCCCCTAACTGAGGAGAGGGCGGAAGGAAGAGAGGGGAAGAGGTTAGAGGGAGGGAGGAGAGGGAGGGAGAGGGAGGGAGGGGGGGGGGAGCATCGGGATCGGGACAGATTCGAAGCATCGCCGCAGAGAAGAAGCGACCCAGACCGATACACGCAGCATGTCGGAGCGAATAGCCCTCCGCTGCACGAGAATCCGCCGCACGGGGTCGTCTTCACCGACATTGGCGCACAGGCTGCACGCGTCAGGTCGCGCGTAAGCGCCCTCGCTCCCGATGTGGCGTGCCGCGCGGGCAGCCCGCGCAAACCGCCGCGCAAGGTCACTGCGTGATCCCGCACGAGACCCGTTCTCGATCGGCGTTCACGATGTGCCCGCGGCCGCTGACCCCAGTGTGCCGACCCCGTGGCACGACGAGGAAGCCCCGAGGGAGGACCTCCGGCAAAGGGGAACAATCAGTGGACACTCCCCCGCCCCCCCAGACTCAAAGCTGGCACGCGCGGGGAAGACTGCGGTCGAAGTGCAGCTCATTCAACTCGCCGCCAACATTGACCAGATGAATGCGGCATGAGTGCTCGCTAAATTTCTTCCCGCCTGCCGGCAGGCCTGTTTCTCGTCCCGAGTCGTTTTTTGACGCTCCCAAAGTCCGGCGTGGGCCACGCGGAGGCCCAAAACTGCCAAGATCCCGCCCCTCTGCGCGTCGCTGAAGAGTGTCCGACCTCTTGCTCCGACGTCGCACCCGCCGTCGCTCCGAAGGCGAGACGCTGCCCCGAACGGCCTGTCTCCACCCTCCCGCCTGCCGGCGGGCCTCCCCCGAGACGCCCCAGCCGTCGGGCCGAACGGGGGGGGAGGCCCCGCCCCCGAGCCTTGCGTGCAGGGGCGGGAGCGGGCACCCTGCTCGGTCGAGGAGGCGACGACGCTCGGCCGCGGGAGTGGACACGGACGACGACGACGACGACGAGAACGACGACGACGACGACGACGAGAACGACGAACATGAAGACGAACACGACGACGAACACGACGACGAACACGACGGCGACGGCGGCGGCGACGGCGGCGGCGACGGCGACGGCGACGACGAAGACGACGACGGCGACGGCGACGGCAGCGGCGGCGGCGGCGCCTGCGGCGGCGGCGACGGTGGCGACGGCCGCCCGCCTCCTGGAGATGCGCGGCCCTCGCACGCGGCGGGCGGAGGTGACGGCTGCCCCCGACTGCTAGTGCGCGGGGGCACCCGTTCTCCCACCGGCGGTCCACCGGCTCACTGGTCGACCAGGCGTCGCCGCCAGCGCCGCCGGTTGCGTTGGCGGCGGCGGCGTCGTCGTCTTGTTCTCCTTGCATCCTCCCTCATGTCCTCTGCCTCCCCGGCCCCTACATCCCCGGTCTCCCTTTTCCCCCTGCCCCCCCCCCATATCTTTCCTCATCCCCGCGCGCGCGGCTCCGCGCGCGAAAGTGGGGGGGAAGGGAGGACCTGGGAGGAGGGGTGAAGGAGGAGGGAGGGGAGGGGCAGGGGTAAGGAGAAGGGAGGGCAGGACCTGGGAGGAGTGAGGGGGGAGGGGGGAGGTGGAGAGCCAAGAGGAAGAGAGTGAGGGAGGGGGAGGGGGAGGAGTCACGAGGGAGGAGGGAGGGGGGAGGGGGAGGAGGAGGGAAGGGAAGACCTGGGAAGAGGGACGAGGGACGAGGGAGGGGAAGGGGAGGGGGAGAGCGAAGGCGGATGAGGAGGAGCACAGAAGCGGGGGGGAACAGGCGGAGGTGAAGGATGGAGGAAGAAAGTGAAGACAGGAGGAGGAAGAGAAGGAAGAGGAGGAGGAGGAGGAGAGCAGGAGGAGTAGGAGGACCAGTGCAAACCCAAGAGTCATCAACGATGTTGGAGTAAAGCCTCCATCCAAGCTCCCTCTTCATTGGCCCCTACAGCGGTGTTACAGAGGCTCATTTCCACTGGGGGAACTGCCTCGTTGAAAGACAACCGTTTGAAGAGCCTGAAGCGTGCCAAACCATGATTCTCGGGACTCCAACGCCACGGATCAACCTGATTATTGCGTCTTGACCAGAATCGTGCCAGAACGCCGTTCTTGGGATTTCAACACCGCGAGTCAACGTAATTGTTGCATCTTCACAATTCTGAGTCTTTCCTAAACGCAGTGTCTGGTTCGTTGGCCATGGGAATCCGCGAAACTCTGGCAAGATTTGAAAAGAAATGCGCGCGGCGCTAACGCGAGAGCCACATCTTGAAAAGGAACCGCCCTCAATCCGTGAAGTGCTTAGAACGAATGTGCGCAGCGCTTAGGCGAGAGCCACATGTTGTAAACGACCCGCACTCAATCTGTGAAGCTCCTGCAAAGTGTTTAAAACGAATGTGCGCAGCGCTAAGGCGAGAGCCACATGCTGAAAACGGCCTGCCCTTCATCTGCCAAACTCTTGCAACATGCTTACAACGAATGTGCCCGGCGCTACGGCGAGAGCCGCATTTTGAAGACGACCCGCCCTCCATCTGTGAAGATCCTGCAACATGTTTAGCATTAGTGTGCAAGGCGCCAGGGCGAGATCCACATTTTGAAAACGACCCGCCCTCCATTCGTGAACATGTTGCCAATGTTCAAGCTTCAGGGTAATAAAGCATAATTACATGGTGAGGACATTTCAGGCGCAACGCCCAGCCCGCCCTTTCGACCGGCCTCGGGGTGCGACAGGGAGAAGCCATGTATGAGGAAAAGGAATGGAGGGAGGGGAGGAAGAGGAGGAAATGGGGAACGAGGAGGAGAACGAGGACGAGGAAAAGATGGAAGATAGGACGACGACGAGGAGGAGGAGGAGGAAATGGAGCGGCAGGGCGCGAAAGCGCCAGCTGACAGATCCTGGGGCAAGGTAATTACCAGGCGACCGCAGGCCTCATGTGCAGCGTCTCTCGGAGCGTACCCCGTTCAGGGAGTTGATTTATCATGGGGCCACCCCCGCTTGGCAAGCGGCTGCAATCAAGGCTTCAACGGGGGAGTGGCTCGCATCTAGCAGACTGCACACCGACAGTGGCCCGTGCCGTTGACGATCTTGGTGCGCGCCAGACGCCATAGCCAACTTCAAGCAGTACGCTCGGTGTCCACATTTACGGCGTCTTGCATTCCCTGTTGATGTCCCAGTCCCCAGGTGTCTTCAATCTGGCCTCGGCCTCGATAGACTTGAGGGGATTGAGCGATTTGAGCGTGCATATCCTTTGCGCAACACTGTCCGTACAGCAGGTCGCCGCCGATCAGACGTTGAGCCCGACCGATTATTATATTCCGTTCGACGTTCCGCCGTTGCTTTTGTTGATTTTTCGCGTGTGCCAGTCTAGGCCTCGCCTCGTTGTGAAGCTGATATGGCGCGCTTCGGCGTACAAACGACGTATATTTGTATACATACATACATACATGTAGTATCGCACGTCGGGAGTTCATAGGCCGCCCCCCCCAGATGGGATGGGCCCCAGGGCTCCAGAGGCCCAATCTCCTCAGATGGGAGGGGAGGGGGGACGACGACGACGCCGCCGACGACGACGACAGACGACTGACGACGGACGACGGACGACGACGAACCACCCCACACCAACAGGGGGAGGGCGGGGGGTGCCCCGACACCCACCACTACGCCACGCCCACAGGGTCATGAGAGGGGGGTGAACGATCACAGCTGATTGAGTGCAGGGGCAGAGATCCATGACAAGGAACGCCCTGCACGCATCGATGCGTTTTGCGACGGTTTGCACACGCCGGGCGAATGGCGAGGGTGGTACACATAGCGAGACCGCAGCAAACGGATTCAACAATTCCAAGGCAACCTTGAAGGTCCGAACGCTTGGACAGTTCGCTACCACCATCGAGGCAAAGAACGGCCCAGTTTATATGCAACACTGCAGATTACCGAGGGAGAGATGAAGCGCCACAACATCCCCGTTGTCTTTGCAGGGGCGCTCACAGAGGCGGCCTTCGTCTGCACCGCTCCCACGTTTAACATGGAGTCCTTCACCACCAAGCAGGCTGGCAAACAACAAGCCTTGCTGCCCGATTTTGGCATGCCGAACTTCCCTGAGATTTGCGAGACCACGGGACAGGAACGTGAAGAGCGAATTCACGAAATGAGTGTGGCTGCCTCGTGGCGAAGACGACGTGCGCCCCACGTGCGCGCACGGCCCCCGACGGAGCACGAAGGTGCCAGAGCGGGAACCGTGCGGAGTGCCACGATCCGGTGGCGAGGAAGGACGACCATGGCGGCTGGAATGGACCGCGCCCCGTGCTTGGAAAGGGTCGGATATGGCCAGGACCCCGGGTAAGGGGACCCGGTTAGTGGCAGGGCCCCGGAGCTTTTGAATTGGCCAGAATCACTAAACCAGGTTTGCCATAGCTTGTGTTTTTTCGGGTGACGGCAGTTTCGGTTAGTGGAAATGGGACGGGGGGGCGCCCCCGGTACAGATCACTTAACCAGGTTCCATTAAACCCAGTTTTGCCAACGCCCGAAACGGGCCTGACTGCGGACAGATGGTTGCCATAGCTAGACCCAAGGACACACCTAGTCGCATGCCCAGACGCGTGACACACCCTCTACGTGGAGTCGTCTTTCGAGAACGAGATGGGCATGGGCAACATGGTGAGGCGGACGACTGTCTCCTTCATCGTCAACCGCGGCGGAGGGAAGTTTGCCATAACGTTCGGGTACCTACTTGGCGGGAAAGGAAGCAACAGCACAGCTTAAGGAATCAGGCTGGACCCTAGCGCACACCTGGCCTTGCAATGCCTTACACGGAACGATTTTCGGGTCGATAGGGCCATCTCGGTAAAGCTTGCCCAGTGGGTCACAACACTCTTTTGATTTAAATACGGTTCCATCTATTGTGCTTTGGGACAGGATGATAGCGATATGTCCATCATCACGAATGCAGCGGCACCCAGCGACACGTGTACTGCGTTCAAGGATAGTTCCCACACGATGAAGGTCGTTTACCGACAATATATGCGACGAACATGCGGAACACGACATCGATGACGGGATATTCGGAAAACGATACCCTCTGTAGGGACCTTCACCGAGCCACCGTGTAAGACAACGGCATCTATCGCATCCAAGCCACAACGATCTGTGAACAGTGCGCGCCAGCCGCTGCGATGGATCACACAACGACCCGCACGGAGACATGCCCGAGCAATCGATTGGGGACGAGTCTTACAGCAGTGATCATGCCTCGTCCCTCTTTGCTCGATCGATCCTGCTCGATCCTGGACGCATACGAAAAGAGCAATACTGCAAAACTGTGCCCTACAACTTGGCACGTCAAAAGCCGTCCTCAGACTTGGTCTGATAGACTGTCTGACGGACCCGGATGTCGCTACCATGCGCGCCAGCGCATCGGCGGCCAGGAAACAATGAGGTGTGGCTCAGGAAGGCGAATTGTTTACCGAGGTGGGTATTTGCGTATGATACAAAAACATTCATGATTGACAACAAATCTTTTGCATGATCCCTCGGCAGCCTCAAGTGCCATGACACCCCGATGCATGTGCGCATGGAAATTCCGGCGAGGACGAATATAACAAGCAAGGGCTTACCATCTGTATGCGATCTGTCCTGGAGGTCTCTTGGGCATCGATGCATCTGGCATCGAGGCTTTCTCGGGCACCACCGCCGCCGGTCGCAGCGACTATTCGCCAGCGAAGGGGGCTGTCGCCCAGAGTCGATCCGTGCATCCGTGGACACTGACGCAGCGTTCCTTGAGTTTTGACCATGGAGGAACTCGCCGCTGCGACTGGCGGGGGAATTCGCCAACTGTGCTTCGCGCTTCCATCGTGGCGCGCGCGCGCTGCCAGGTTCTCGCAATGCGAGGAAAGTTGTCACTGCTTAAGAGATGACCGAAACCTGGCGCGGGCACGAAGGACCCCTCTTAGGGCGTTTTCGCTCAAGGTGCAGGACACGACGCTCAAACTGCAGAACACGACACGACGCGAGGTCAGAATACAGCCAGTTTCGACCCCGAATCAGCATCCGTGATGACAAGAACTTGACGGGCCCCGAAATAAACGCCGGCGACATTTTTCGACGGACCGAACAAGTACTTGGCATGTGCAAACTTAGCAAACACACATACATGGATCGCGCAACAAGATACGCGAGCGGCAATGGGGACGCAGCGCTGGACCTAGTCCACTTCACCCAGCACCTCCGACCCATGACTCACCCTGGACTTCCAGGCGCGCCTGCAGAGGCGGAGGCGAGCCGAAGCTGTCCGACAACTTCGTCAGTCTCCGCGGGTCCCTGACCCGTGCGCTCCCCGCCCAGATCCGGCCAATTCTCGCAGGCCTAGAGGTTGACACCAACACCAATGTCGGCGGTGTGCCTCCACCGAGGGAAGATGATCCCGATCTCGGCGCTAGTGGTAATATTCTGGCTTCCAAGGTGGCCGAACTATTACCACCAACGTCGAAATCTAGGATCGTCTTCCCCCTGTGGAGGCAAACCCCTGTGTTGGTGTTGGTGCCCATTTCCAGGCCTCCAGAATTCTGTCTTGAGGGCGCGACCTGCGATGCAATCCTGCACGCCTCCGCCGCGCCGGTCTGCCGGCAGTCCGGTTGTGCTGGGAGTTCGGTTGCCTTCGCCTCAGAGCGGCAGCGAACACAGCACCGTCGCGCAGATCAAGCAGTGGCGAAGCGTCCCGGCTCGCCTATAGCCCCACCAAGCAATGTTCTAAGAACCTTTTGTGGTTCTTGGAACATTTCTGGTTGGGGTTGTCTTGCTTCAACACATCGGGGCTATGTTCTGAGAACATTGCGTTTGTTAGAACATTTTTGATTTCTAAGAACATTTCGTGGTATGACTATAGGAATGCCGGGACGGTCGGTCCCTGTTCAAGAGCGGCAGCTAACACAGCACCGTCGCACAGAACACGGCGAGTGGTAAAAGCAGCGTTTCTACGCCTTTTCAGCCACGCCTAGAGGGGGGGGTGGGGGGAGGGGGGAGGGCTTCTTAGAAGGCGCGGGCCTTATCTATAGATGTACGGCCGGCGCCTTCCAAGACGCAGCCTCCTTCGAAGAAGCCCTCTCCCCTCTCTCCACCCTTTTGTTCAGGAGGGGGAAAAAAACATACAGGCACAATTAATCGTCGACTTCCAGGAGAATATGGGAAGTTGGGGGGAGGGCGAAAACTTAGAAATCATAGGAAAAGATGGGGAATCCTGTTGTTTCTGTCTATTTATATGTGTCCTAGGGCCCCTTCACTTGTGCGCGCCTCCAACCCGTGCTTCCACCAAGTGCAGGGTGTGCAGGACCACTGCTGGTGCTCGCCCGAGCCTTCTCGCCCACGTGTCCGACCCGACTTGTCCGACCAACGCCGGACGAAGTGTTGGCATGCCATGCTGCAGGAGCCCGCAAAGCATCTGAGACTTAGCAGCGCGGAGTGCGCAGAAGTTCACCGGATAAGATAGGTCATGGTAATGAGTAAACGCACATTCTTGGAACAACGTATTGAAGAAGCGATGGTTCATTGAAGCGAGAAACGGATTTAGTACATTGCGCCGCCTAATCAAAACAAGACAAACCATCATTCAGTAAAAGCAGGAGTTGGTTTTCTAAATTCAAAAACGGATATTCTAAATCGGGGACCGTTTTCTAAGTTCCAGATCCTAACATCACCATGACTTGAGTGGCTCGATCAGAAGTGAGTCTAAAAGACTTGGATGAGCGAACATCTGCTCGGCGCTTCGGCTCTTCGCATGTCCACGGTGCGGCAGGAGCGATGGCAGGCAAGTGGGCCGTCGTTTTTCGTAGTTGAGAGGGGTGGTGAATACAAATTCGCGTTCATGAATTGTTGTTGTGACGCCTAACGACGAATATATTACATGCGTGGGCGTGGTAGTCCCCTGGCTCTATGTTTTTTTGTTTGTTTTGTATTTTTAGTGTATAGTTTAAGGGTTTTGCTTTTTGCCGCCGGCCCCCCTATTACTAGTGCGTGCGGCTGCGTGGATAGCGGCGTGGAGGCTTCTCGTGCCAGGCTTCTCGGCAGCGTCTGCGGGTCATTATTGGAGTTTTTTGGAAGCCGTTTTGGAGCCTCTTGGAGCATATTTTGAGTCTTTCGGGGGTCCCCTTGGAGCCTCTTGTTGGCCTCTTGGGCCTCTTGGGACCTTCTTGGGGCCTCCTGGGCTCCCCTCGGGGCAGAAAGGTCGAGTTTTCGGTTCGTGGACTCCCTCTTGGGCCTCTCGTGGGATCGTCTCAGGGCCTTTTTGCGCCGTCAGGGGCGCCTCTTGGACGGTCTTGAGGCCCTCTTCGGCCGTCTTGGGGGCCTCTTGGGCCGTCATGCGAGGGGCCGTCGTGGGGCAATCTTGGGAGCCTCTTGGTCCGTCTCCGAGCGTCGGAAACCCGAAATGGCGAGAAGGCCAAAAACCGTCAAGAACGTTAGGAACATCGCTTAGTTTTGCTTCGTGGGCCCCTCTTAGGAGGCCTCTTGGAGGCCTCTTGGGCCGTCTAAGGCAGCATCTTGGGCCGTCTTGGGGCCATCGTGGGACATCTAGGGGCCATCTTGGGGCGTCTTGGGCTCCGGAGGCTCTCCTCGGAGCCTCTTCGGGCAATCTTGGAGGCATCGCGGGCCGTTCTGGCAGCGCGGTGGGGTCACCATGAGAATCCTGGGGTGAGGTTCGTCCCCCCCCCCTGGCTGTTTGGTGGTGCGGCGAGGCCCCCTGGCAGACAGTAAGCAGGAGGCAGGAAACAGGGCTGGAGAGACAAAAGGCCGAACAACAAATGACAACACATAACACATGACAGCAGACCGCACACACCTTCGCAGCCTTGCTCCACCAGAGGAGGCCAGCGGCGTATATATATATATATATATATATATACATACAGACACACACACGTATATATATATATATATATATACACGTAAATATATGTATAGATATATTTATAAGTGTATATGTGTATATATGTACGTATGCGTGTACATGTGTCTGTATGTATGGATGATGTATGTATGTCATGATGGCCCCGGTTCGGTTCGGTTCGGTTCGATCCGGTTCGGCGTGCCTTCGTGTCGGTGCGGCCGGTCCGGTTCAGATCGCCGTCCTGTTCGGCCCATCCGGTCCCTTTCGAGTATATTGGCCGGTCCGGTTCGGTCGCTCGGTTCGGCCGGTTCGGTCCGGTTCGGCCGGTTCGGTTCGGCCGAGGGTTTCCGGTTCGGCCGGTTCCAAGACACCCCCGAATTCTTGGACATGAGGCGACGACGACGACGACGTCGACGACGTCGACGTCGACGACGACGTGCAGAGTGGGGAGCGGGAGCGGCAGAGTGTGAGAGAGGGAGGAGAGAGGGAGGAGAGAGGAAGGAGGGACGAAGGGGGGAGGAGGGACGACGGGGGAGGGCCGACGGAGGGAGGGACGAGGGAGGGAGGGGGCAGCAGGAACGGAGGAAGCGGCAGAGGGAGGGACGAGGGAGCGGGAGCGGCCCTCCGATCCCCGGCGTCCTGAGGGGGGGTCAGGTCCCCCGTCGTCCTGAGAGGGCGGGTCAGGTCCCGTCCTGAGGGGGGGTCAGGTCCTGAGGGGGCGGTCAGTCCCGAGGGGGGGGGTCAGGTCATGAGGGGGGGTCAGGTCCCGAGGGGGGGGTCAGGTCCTGAAGGGGGGGGGCAGGTCCCGAGGGGTCAGGTCCGAGGGTGGGTCAGGTCCTGAGGCGGGGGTCAGGTCCCGAGAGGGGGTCAGGTCCCGAGGGGGGGAGGTCCCGAGGGGGGGGTCAGGTCCCGAGAGGGGGGGGGTCAGGTCCCGAGGGGGGGGTCAGGTCCCGAGGGAGGGGTCAGGTCCCGAGGGGGGGGGTCAGGTCCCGAGGGGGGGGGTCAGGTCCCGAGGGGGGGGTCAGGTCCCGAGGGGAGGGGCAGAGGTCAGGTCCCGAGGGGGGGGGTCAGGTCCCGAGGGGGGGGGGTCAGGTCCCGAGGTCCCGAGAGGGGGTCAGGTCCCGAGGGGGGGGGTCAGGTCCCGAGGGGGGGGGTCAGGTCCTGAGGGGGGGGGGTCAGGTCCCGAGCGGCGCCGTCCGTCCTGAGGGGGGGTCAGGTCCCGCGGCGCCTTCGCCTTCCGTCCTGAGAGGGGGTCAGGTCCTGAGGGGGGGTTCAGGTCCCGTCCTGAGAGGGGTCAGGTCCCGCCCAGGGCCACGACATGCGCGCGACATGCGCGTTAAGGGCCCTCTCGGGGCCTCTGGGAGCGTTCCTGGGCCTCCCAGGCGGGCCCCGCAAGGCCCCAAGAGGGCCCAGGAGGGCTCCAAGAGAGCCCCAAGAAGGACCCAAGGGCGCATGTCGTGCGCATGTCGTCGTCGTCCTGGGCCCCAGGGCCACGACATGCGCACGACATGCGCGTTAAGGGCCCTCTCGGGGCCTGCTGGGGGCGCTCCTGGGCCTCCCAGGCGGGCCCCGAAAGGCTCCAAGAGGGCCCTGAGGGGGGTCAGGTCCTGAGGGGGGTCAGGTCCCCCCCCCGCCCCCTCCGTCAGGTCCCCCCGCCCCTCCAGCCCCGAGGGGGGGTCCGGTTCGGCCGGTTCGGTTCGTCGGGCCGGTTCGGTCCGGCCGGTTCGGGTCAGAGGCTGGGGCGGTCCGGTTCGGCCGGTTCGGGTCGAGGACCGGTCCGGTTCGGCCGGTTCGGTTCGGGGGCCAGTTCTCGGTTCTCGGTTCGGTTCGCGGCCATCATTCAGTTGAGCGGAAGATCGGGACAAATCGGAACCAGAGATTCTGGGAGAGTTCCAGAGAAAAATAGAACGCCGACTAGTGGAGCGTAGCGCGCGCATTCGCAGAAGTGCCCAAAGAGTGTTCGAGGGCTTGAGGAGCCCAAGTAACACATGGGCGCTCAATTTAACTGTTGAGGGCGGGCAGAAAATCTGGTGTGCACGAGCATTGTGAGCGGGTGCGCGGCTTGCACGGGGGGCACAGTAGGTTGCGTTTCAGGGACCTGGGCGCTGGCCAATGCGCTGATGGGGGCCCCAAGAATGCGTCACATATATTACGCCTGTGGCGCCATGGAGGCCGCATTTGCGGTTGCAGTTGGGCGAGCGCCCCGCCGCGCGCACCGTGGCGACAGCTCTCTTGGGCGCCCGCCCGCCGCCGTGGACGTAGTGGACCCCTAGTCTCTCGGTCGGCGCGCGGCGGGTCGGCAGCCACGACGCTGGCGGCCTGAAAATGCTTCGAAAGTGTTTCTCCCCGAGCCCGGGGCTATTGTACGTTTTCGGTGGCACGCGCAGCTCGGGGAAAAATCGCCTTGTCCGTCGGCGGCCAGTTGGCTGTCGTCGCGCAGAAGTGCCGGCGGATGGCGCGGTCCGCGCTCAGCGCAGAGAGCGTGTCCATGAGCGTGGACTCGTCGAGGGGCAGGAGGAAGGACTTCGCGGTCGGGACCATCGCGGCCCGCGATGTCCACGGCCCTTACCTTGGGCGCGCGAGGACCTGCTGGGCGCCGCCGCAGCGCGATTTCAGAGGATCTCGGAACCAGAAATCCGGGCGCGCCAAATTTCGCGGGCCGAAAAACTCTCAGAGAGTTTCGGCCAGCTCCGAGGTTTTGGGTTTATGGGAATGTTTCACGCGGGGTGGCTAGTTCAGAGATTTTCAGAGATTCTCAGAGAAGTTCGGACGCGAGAATTCGGCGCGCCCCGGTTTCTGGTTTTGTGAATCTCTGAAAAGCGGTTCCTTAGGTTTTACCGGGTCTCCAGGCGTCTTACTGTCAACCAGAGACGAGCGACTGGCTGGCGCCGCGCCCGATGCTTCCGGAGTTGCGAACTCGGTATTCGATTCCCTGGGGCCCGCGGGCCCTTGGGCCAATTGCGAGGTCGCCGAGGCCCCCAGGCGGTTGCGCGCGATTGTCTCGGAAACCGGATTTGGGCATCCATGGTGGACGCCCGCGCGCACGCGGTAGGTGTCCGCGAGATTGTTCGGTGGCGGATCTTGCATGGCGCGGGGATTTTCCAAAGACTGTCGGGGGTGTTCTCTACGGTTATTTGGGCGCGTTTCGGGAACCTTGGGGCGGCGCGGGGAAGTCGCCTGGCCGCGCGCGTGACTTTTTTTCCAATGCCTTTTTGGGCATTATCGCGGTGTTGCTTGGCCGAAGAGGTCACTGAGCAACGCGATGTTTGACATTTTCGTGTTTTTTTTGTTCGTTGCGTTGGTTGCGTGATTGTTTTGGCGGTCCGCCTCCTTGGGGCCCCCTTTGGGCCTCAAGTTTGTTTTGTTGACGTCGGGCCTTCTGGAATGAAACGCGCTTGGCGCTGAATTCCCTCGGTCGCGCGCGTGGCCAAATACGCGCCGTGGTTTCATCCGCGCCGGGGCGCTTTTCTTCCCTCGCGAAGCCGATGGCGCCCAAAGCGTGGCAGGCCCGTTCGGCGGCGCCCCCGGTGATTTGAAAAACCGAGCATGAGCTTTATCCCGGTCAAATGTTGCCCCGATCCCGGCTTCATCTTAATCATGGTATGTATGTGTGTCTGTATGTATGTATGTATGTGTATGTGTATGTGTATGTATGCATGTATGTATGTATGTATGTATGTGTATGTATGTATGCATGCATGTATGTATGTATATATGTAAGTCGGTATGTATGTATGTATGTATGTATGTATGTATGTATATATGCATGCATGCATGCATGCGTGTATGTATGTATGTATGTATGTGTGTATGCATGCATGCATGCATGTATGTATGTATGTATGTATGTGTGTATGTGTGTATGTATGTACGCCTGTATGTGTGTATGTATGTATGCATGCATGCATTCATGTATGTATGTCTGTATGTATGTTTGTATACATAGATGCAGACATGTGTGTAACAGTACATACCCTCTCGCTTACATTTATATCCACACATGTTCACTTAGTGCATGCATGTGTGTACATACCTTTGCACATACACACGGGCATGGGTGCATGCGAACATAGACATGCACATATTTATCATCTACAGACACACACACATCTGAATCGTGTCTTTCCCTGTCAGCCATCTCTGCTCGTCCGCCCTCAGCTACCGCGCCGCGACAGGCGCTCGTGGCTGCTGGCTCAGTAGCCGCGCGCAGGATATGTATTAGTAGCGCGCATCCCCTGGTGAGCGACCAAGTTGCGACCAATCAAGTATGTCAATAGCAAGATATAGACTCAGTGGAGCACCATGGATACTTGCACGACTTGCTCCAATTTCCCACATCGCGTCATTGCCAACACCAAGTCCGACATCAAGGCAATGCCCTGATATCCTCAGCAGCACATGTGTCTCCCAGATGCTTGAAATTGGGGCGTGAAAGCGCCAGCCTTGCCCAATTTGACATATTGAAGCCATTATCGGGGCCCCGGGGCCCCATCAATGTTTCAGGGAAGGGGGTGAGGGCCTTGTCGGCCGCGGATTGAACAAATGACGACATCGGCGGAGGTCTGGGTGTCCTCCCGTGTCCTCTGAGTCATTCTCCCGGTCGTCACCGTGCTGCTGCAAACGCGCAGCGCGAGCTGGCAGTGTCGCCGCAGAGCCTCCCTTCACCCCTATCCCTTTTGTCCCCCCCCTCCTCTTCCCCAATCACCCTCCTCCCAGAAGCGGCACGTCCTGGAGCGCGCTCTGACCAGAATCTCGAGGCGGATCCAGCCAGGGCGCCCCCTTCTCCGCCCCCGAGGGCTCAACATGTTTGAAAGACGTCAACCTCCGCCCCTCTCAGCCTCCCCCCCCCTCCGTTTGGTAAGCCTCGGGGCTGCGCTCGGACAGCCCCCAGAGGCAGCGCGGGCCGGCCCCAGCAGGTCCACCCGGGGCCGTTCCTGGGGTTCAGTTGTGCCTTTGCCGCTCGGCGTCCTCCGCCCTCGGCTGGGGTTGGAGGATCGCGCCGCGTCGCCGATGCATGGGCGTTGCGGCTCGATGTGGAGCCCGATGCTCTCCACGCCGACGTCGCCGATGCATCGCCGACGTCGCCAGGGCATCGGCGATGCGGCGCGATCCTCCGGCGCCACCTTCTGGGGTCCCATGTGGGCTGCATCTAGTTTCGTCCCCCGCCCTCAGCATCTCACCAGCCTCGAACGTATCCCTATCCCTATCCCTAAGATTGACACGCCAAAAGGCGATGACAATCTTAGGGATGCGCCCTGAAAAACTAAGGGAACCCGTAAGATTGGCATTGTGTTGAGGCGATGCCCAGCTTATGGATAGGGATTTGTTCCAGGCTGGTAAGCATCGCCCCCCCCTTTGCATGCAGTTCGTAGGAGGCTTGGTCGCTCACCGAGGGCACAGCACAAGTCTGCCAATTGATCTGGAGATCGCGAGCATAGGGGAACAAAAAGTGACATAAACATAAAAACTCGGAGGTCCGCGCGGATTTCTCGGATCGGCGCTGGACCCCCCCTTCCTGGCGCGCGGAGCGCGCCAGGGGCGGCGCCGGAGGCGCCGCCGGGGGGGCCCAGCGCCGATCCGAGAAATCCGCGCGGACCTCCGAGTTTTTATGTTTATGTCACTTTTTGTTCCCCTAGAGCAGCCTTCCACAAGTCGCTCAGCCCCGACGAACGCCTCGTGAGAGGGGGGGAGGGGGAGGGGAGGGGAGGGGGGTTCTCCAGCTCCGCATCATCCTCCTCGTCCCATCTCTCCTCCGCCTCCTCCTTCTCATCAGCAGCATCACTATCACTATCATGATCAGTAGCATCATCATTAACATTGTCACTACCAGTATCACCATCATCATCGCCAGATCAGTATCACCATCATCATCACCATCACCATCATTAACCGTATCATCATCATTAGCATCATCATCATCATCACCATCATCATCATTATCGGAATCATAATCGTTATGCTCATCATCGTCATCAGCTGCAGCAGCATCAGCATCAGCATCAGCATCAGCATCTCCTCAGATCCTCCTCCTTCTTTCTCATCCTTTTCCTCCTCCTCCTCTCCTCCTCTTCATCCTCCTCTTCCTCCTCTCCTCCTCCTCCACTCTTTCCTCCTCCTCTTCCACTTCCTCTTCCTCATCATCACCATCATCACCATCATCGTCGTCATCAGCAGCATCGCCATCATCAGCATCGCCATCATCACCATCATCGTCATCTTCATCACCATCATCATCATCAGCAGCAGCAGCATCAGCACCAGCATCAGCATCAGCATCAGCATCATCATCGAGATAGCATCATCATTCTTCCACCTCATCCTACCTTCGGCCTCCCCCCACGCGTTCGCGGGGGGTGAAGTGTCAGAGGGGACGTGGGTGAGAAGAGACGAGGCGTGGTGGTGGCGACTGGCTTTCACGGGGGAGCAGAAGAAGGAGTACGAGGAAGCGGAGAGACGGAGGAGAGGGAGCAGGAGAAAAGGAACAGAGTGAGGAGGGGAGGAGAAGGAAGAAGAGGAAGAGGAAGAAATGAAGGAGGAGGAGAGGCGGAGGAGGAAGAGGAGGAGGAGGAGGACGAGACTGGCAAGGGGAGGAAGGAGGCGAGACATGGGTGGTGACGGCTTGCATGAGGGAGCAGGAGAATGAGAAGAACGCGAAGGAGGCAGCGGAGAAAGAAGTGGAGGAGGAGGCGGGGAGGAGGAGGAAGAGGAAGAGAGGGAGAGGGGTTCTCGCTGATGGTCTCGATGTGCCCCTCGTTGCCTGGCTGTGTCAGTCGTGTGCGCACCTCTTTAGCCAACACTTGGAGCAGCGGGCGCCAGAAGAGAGGACTGAGGGGAAGTTCCCCAAGCCCCCATCCCTCCTCCTCCCCCTCCGCCCCAGACGTCAAGGATGCAGGCTCGAGACACCATGGGCCTCCTGCGGCATTCCCGTGGCCACACTTGGATCCGCCTCGAACGTTTGGGACCCCGATCTCGACGCGCTGCGAAAAAAGATCGCGACGGGCAACGTCTCCCGAGTCTGGGCTTCCGGGCAGCCCGTGGCAGGCCCCGGGGCAGTCAGAGAGCTGCCCGCGACGGAACCCTTCCAGGGGAGGGGGCTCGAGAGGTTCGGGGGTCCGCGTGGCGAAAGCGCCGCCTGGGCCCGCCCTTTTCTGGAAGCGCACGCCAAGATCGGCCTGAAGCTAGATATGAATTGGAGGCGACGCCATGCAATGGTAAGATGATGAGAATGAGGATGACGGTAATGATGATGGTGATGATGCTGTTGTTGATGATGGCGACGATGTTGATGGTGATAGTGATGGTGATGATGGCGGTCATATGGTGGTGATGATGGTGGTGGTGGTCATGATGTTGACGAACATGGTTATGTGGATGGTGGTGATGATGATGATGATATGACGATGATGATGATGATGATGATAATGATGATGATGGGTTTCATCATGTTGATGATGATGGTGAGGAGTTGGTGATGATTGTGGTAATGATGGTGAGGATGTTGATGAGGATGGTGATGGTCATCATTCCCATCATCAGCATCATAATCATCAGGTGCACTTGTCCTCCTCTTCCCCCTCCCCCTTCTTCAGCGACAAGTCTCACCCACCTCACGGCCTAGTGTTGCTGCCTTGCCGAATGGTAAAGAGATATCTGAAATGCTCGGCCGCACGTAGTGTGGCAGATGACAGCCGCGCATTGGAAGATAAGGAGAAGTGGAAGGGAATGAGCATTGAGCGAGGCTGCGTGGCTGCGAACGGAGCCCTGTTTCTAGAATCGTATGCAGCCTCTTCAACTTCACTTACTCAGGATGGCAGCAGCAAGTGTTATGTGCCAATGTCACTTGGCGTGCAGCTGTTGTGATGTCTGTGATTGTTGGCGGGATCGTCGCATGAATTGCACAAGGTTGACGGTTGGGCGCACGTCCGATTCACATCGTTGACATGTAAAATCTGTTTCGGTTCGGACAGTTCGTTCGCACATTCAAACGCCTTGTTGTTTACATTATCTAACACTTGGTGTCACGCTCAGTTGACATACGGTTTCATTATTGCGAAGGCCTTGCGGCTGGTGCCGCCGATCCTGAGGTTGGGGAGGTTGGGGAGGAGGGCGCGGAGCACGGGGAGGGAGATGAGGAGGGGGACAGGAGGAAGAGGTGGATGAGGTGGAGTAGGAGCACAGGGGGGGAATGAATAGGTGGAGAATGAGGCGAGCAGGGTCGCGGGGCGTGCATGCAGGAAGGGCATGGGTGGGAAATAGTGGCGAGGATATTGACGAGGTTGACGACGAGGCCGGTTGCCTCTCAGGGCCATTCGGGGCGTCTTGGAGCCCTCCTGGGGCGATTTCCAGGCTTCGCTCGCTGTTCAGAGGCTAGGTTCGGCATCTTGGAGGCCACGGAGGTGTAGTTAGATTTGGAGGGCCCCAGCCATAGTCGAAGAAGGACAAACGCCATAAACATAAACTTTTGGGGCCCCGCGCGGGTTTCTTGGATCCTCGCTGGGCCCCCCCCCTTCGGCGCCTCCGGCGCCGCCCCTGGCGCGCTCCGCGCGCTGGGGCCAGAGCGGGCCGGGAGCCAAGGCCAGGGTTGGGGCCGGGGCCGGGGCCGACCGGCTGGACTTGGGCCTGGGGCCGGGGCCGGGGCCAGGCCGGAGCCTGCCTGGGCCAGGGCCAGGGCCGACGCCAGGACTGTGTCCGGGGCCGGCGGGGCGGGAGCCGTGGCCGGCCGGGGCCTGGGCCACGGCCGGGGCCGGGGCTGGGACTCGGGCCGGGGCTGGGGCCGGGGCCGGGACCGGCCGAAGCCGACGCCGAAGCCGGGGCTGGAAGCGGACCCGGGGTTGGGGCTAGAGTGCGGCCGGGGCCGGGGTTGGGGCGCGGTTGAATGCTTCGGATCATGGCCCGACGGAGGATTGGCGGGGCACAGGGAGGAGGGAGGAAAGGAAGGGAGCACGAGCGAATGATGATGATGATGATGATGATGATGATGATGATGATGATGATGATGATGATGATGATGATGATGATGATGATGATGATGATGATGAGGATTATGGTGATGATGATGATGCTGATGATGATGAGGATGAGGATGATGATGATGATGTTGATGATGCTGATGATGAGGATGAGGATGAGGGATGAGGATGATGATGGAGATGGAGATGGGAAGTGGTGACGGAGATGGATATGGCGATGATGACGATGGTGACGATGAGAAGAAGGAGGAGGAGGAGGAAGAGGAGGAGGAGGAGGGGGAGGAGGAGGAGGAGGAGGAGGAGGAGGTGGATGAGGAGGAAGAGGAGGACGACGACGACGACGTACGACGACGACTAGGTGACTAGGTGAGGGAAGAAGTGGGACAAAAGGGTTCTGGACGATGAGGACGAGAGAACGACTGAGGGGAAGGACGAACACCTCCCCTGTTGATGTCATCCGTCCCTGCCGTTTTCCTTCTTTTCCTCCTCAGAGATTTGCTGTTAACCAAACATGCATGGTGGGCCCCTTCCTTGTTGCCTGAGCACCGCGAAGTGCCTTCAGGCCAGTTCCTCCGAGCCGGCTTCCAGGTCACAGGGGTGCCGTTCAACCTCTTGCCCCCTCGTTGCCCCCGCCAAACCCCTCCCCCCTTTTCCTCGCATGTGTCTCCCTGCCCCCCTGTCCTCCCTCTTGTTTCCCCTCCTTCTCGTTTTATTGTTCGTCCTCCTCCTCCCCCTCCTCTTCCTCCTCTTCCTCCTCCTCCTCATCCTCCTTCTTCTCCCCCTCGTCCTCCTCGTCCCCCTCCTCCTCCTCCTCCTCGTCCCCTTCCTCCTCCTCGCCCCCCTCCTCCTCCTCCTCCTCCTCCTCCTCTTCCTCCTCCTATTTCGATGCAGGCTCCGATTGTTTCGGGGGCAGTCTGCACTCTTCTGCGTACCCCCCGCAGACAGTGGCGATCGCCACCGCGCGCAGGTCGCGGCGTGCAAGAGGTTCGGGTGTATACGTCTGGGGCTTTCTGAAAACCAGCTGGCGAAACGGCTGCCGCTCGCCCATCACGCCGCTCGTTTCTTGGAGCAGCCTTCACCGTGGTGTGCGTGTTTTGTCGGGTCCAAGAAGGGCGGTGGCCACGGCGTCAACGGCAAGGACGGTTCCAAGGCTGGCAGCAGCGGCAGCAGCAAGGACGGCTCTATGGACGGCGGAGTTGGCAGCTGCGGCCAGGTCTGATAAAAAGAACGGCCTGGCTGCGGCTAGCCACGCAGGCTCGAGCACCATCGCCGCCCTGGTCCACAATTCCTTCACCGACACCGTCATGGCCGCCGCGGGCGCCAAAACCAACTCCACGGACCCAAAGGTGCAGGCGTTGGTAGCGGCCGCCCGCGCCCCCGAACCGCCGCCAGAGCCCCTTTGGAAACGGACGCCGTCGCAACGCCTGCTGTCCGCCATTCGCATAGAGGACCGCGCCGTCAACGCGATGGTCTGGGCCCGCGAGGCCCACTCCAACGCCGAGTTCGCGTTGCTGGAAGCTCGCGGGGTCGTCGACAGGGCGCGCGCGGCAGTGGTCAGCGCGGGCAAGGAGAATCGAATCGCCATGGAGGCCCAGCTTCCTACTCTGCCCCGCCTCCGCCAAACGTCGCCTGACATCGGAGACAGGCGCGCGCGGTGGCCACTGCGTGCGAGTAGTTGTTGCAGGCGCAGGCCGTGGAGGCCAAGCGCGCCCATGGCGCCTCGGTGGCTGCGTTCTTCCAGCGCGCGCAAACGGTGCGCGAGGAGACGCGCGAGGCGCGGCGTCTGGCGGCGCAGCGTCGCGAGGACGACGTCCCAACGGGAGGCGACGGCGGCGCTTTCGGCAGCGAATGCGACGTGGCACTGGCGGGGGCAGCCCCGCCCGCGGTCCGCGCGCGCGGCCAGCCCCAGGGAGACGCCGCCCCCCCGCCGCGGAGATCACGTCTCCCGCGCCAGGAGAAGGGAACGCCTTTGGCAGTGTAGCCGCCTCCTCCGCCACCGATGAGAAGATTCGCAAGCTGGCACCCAACCAAAACGTGGCCCAGATGGCAGTTGAGCGCCTTAGTCGCGGCCCCAGCGCCGCAGGCGCAGCTGCAGCGGCCAATGCCGCCCTGACAACGCCTGCCTGATTATGCTCGCGTGCCTTGCCCTGGGTGGCGCTGCGGTCCCCGTTGCATTTCGAGTGTCGGTTGTGTCGCCGGGTCGCCCCAGAGTGCCAGCCTTTCTTGAAGAAATGGCTCTTGGACCGTCTTGGAGGATCTTCATCATCGAGAACGCAATAATCCCCGAACCCCAAGCACACGACGAAGACGTGGCCTCACTTATGTGCCCGTCTTCGCATCAGGGGGACTATATCTGGGCGGTTTGGTTTGACACATCTTCAGAACATAACCCCTTATCCCGACTGCGTGGGACCCAACTAAGGATCGGGCCCTGAGGGTAGGCAGGGATCCGAGAGTGGATTTACATTGCTCGAGACACCTCGTCCTCGGGGCCCCACCCCTCAGGACCCCATCTTGGAACCACGGGCATTCGATGCTCGTTTTGGGGACCTTCCTGGGCCCACCTAACGGATCTGTTCCACTCAGGTTCGACTCGGGTTCGACTCGAGTTCGACTCAGGCTCAACGCAGGTTCCGCTCAGGCTCGACGCAGGCTCGACTCTGGTTCCACTCGGGTCGACGGACCTTCGACGCAGCTCCGACGCACGAGTGGAGCGAGTGGCTCCAGGAAGGTCCCCAGAAGGAGCATCTAACAGGAGAGGAAACAACACACACACAGACACAATGAATCGTCGACTCCCAGGAAAATATGGAAAAATACGGGAAGTGGGGGGGGGGACACGAAAACCCCGAAACAAAAACATACAATACGGGGAATCCTGGGATGTGTGTATTTATTCAATCGCTTTGCTCATTCCGCCGGCCCATGTTGCATGATCGCTACTGCTTCGCCGTGGGCCCGGGGCCATTGTGGCGCCGCCGAGGAGGAAGAAGATGAGGATGGGGAAGGGGAGGGGAGGAGGAGGAGATGATGAGAAGGAGATGAGGAGGATGAAGATAAGTAGGAGGAGGAGGAGGAAGAGGAAGGGGCGGAGGAGGAAGCCTCTCGTTGGCATCTTGTGTTGCTCTTGGGGCCAAACAGGGTCGTCGTCAAGATGCTTCTCTGGGAGGCCTCTTGGGGTCTTTTCAGAAGCCGTTCGAGGGCGCCTGGGAGGCATTTTTGAAGTCTTCTGGGGGGCCTCCTGGGGGCCTCCTGGGACCTCTTGGGGGCCTCTTGGCGGCATCTTGGGGCCTCTTTGGGGCCTCTCGGGGCCTCCTGGGGCCCTCTTGGGGCGGAAGGCTCGAGGTTTTGGTTCGTGGTCCCCCTCTTGGGCCCCTCTTGGGGCCGTCTTGGGGCCGTCTTGGGCCGTCTTGGGCGCCTCTTGGGTCGTCTCGGGGCCCTCTTGGGCCCTCTTGGGGCCCTCGTGGAAGCCTCTTGGCCCGTCTTGGGGTGCTCTTGGGGGCCTCCTGGGCCGTCTTGGAGCATCGGATGGCCGAAAAGGGGACAAGGCCCAAATTCTTTCAAAACCATCGTAAAATGTTTGATTTGGGCCTCTCAGGGCCCTCTTGTGAGGCCTCTTGGAGGCCACTTGGAGGCCTCTTGGGCCGTCTTGAGGTCATCATCGGCGTCTTGGAGCGCTCTTTAGGCGTCTCGGGGGCCCTTTGGGCAGTCTTGGGGGCCTCTTGGGGCACTCTTGGCGCGCTCTGGGGGGCCTGAGAAGCCACACCAGGAGGAAAACCATCTCTGAGTAGCAGTGGTCGGGCGGCGGTCGGGGTACTTTTCGCCGGGGGACCCCCAGGGGCCGCCCCGCGCGCGCGAACTAGAAGTATTGTTTAGCAGTTACCGGAGATCTTAGCACGCCTTTGGCCCGTTGGGCCGGCGAATTTGTGGGTCCCTGGTCCCCTTGAATCTAACCGATACAAGCGCCTGGCATCGCTCGGACGTGTGCATTTTTTCTCGGCGAGGACCATCCAGGACCATCCTGGACCATTGAGTAAAAAAACACGCACGAAGCCGAAACATGCACGGGAAATGGACGTCCGAGCGATGGCGAGAGCGGGGCCCCTCGGCCATCCTGCCTCAGCGACCCTGGCCGGCTCGATCACCTGCGGCCGCGTCCGGCCACGCCCGCCCGCGCGCTTGCACGCGCCGGGAGCCCCAATGGTGGGCCGGGCGAGGCTGTCGCCCAGCTTCTCCTCGGCGGGCGTCTTTCCGACGACCTCCTCGGCGGCCGCGGGGCGGTTCCGCGAGCTGCAGCACCGCACGACGAACATGGCGGAGATGCCCTGGCACGTGGCCTCGCAGGACGACGCCGCGGAGAACTTCCTGGGCATCCACTACATGGGGAAGCGCGCGGGCAAGTACATGGACGTGCAGAGGATCGAGGGACAAGCACTGGCACGAGCACAATCATTTTCGGAGCTCCGCGCGGCGCTCCGCGCGCCAGGGCGGGGTGTCCAGCGCCGACCTAAGCAATCCGCGCGGACCTCCGAGCGTTTGTGTGCCTGAGCAGCTGCTTTCAAGGGGGGAAAAACTCAGCCACGCGCAGAGGGTGGTGGGGGGAGGGGGGAGGGCTTCTGAGAAGCACCCCTGCTTCTTAGAAGGCGCGGACCTTAATCTATAGATGTGAGGCCGGCGCCTTCTAAGAAGCAGCCTCCTTCTAAGAAGCCCTCCCCTCCCCCACCCCCCAGTGCGCGCCGCCAAAGAACCACCCAGACCCGATAATTGGCGTTTACTAAACGGCCCTGGGCGTTTACTAAACAGCCCTGCTCTGTTCGATTCCTTTTTTGGGTGCGCTTGCTCAACGGCCTCGCTTGTCGGGGTGGTTCTTATGGGGGTTTGTTTTGCCCTCTATATTTGCCCATCTGGAGGAGCAGCGCGCCCCTGCTGGGCCCGACGGCGTGCACGAGCAGGTCCTGCTACGTGCCGCACTCGCTCGACGGCTGCGAGGGCGACCGCGAAGCGGCCGCCAGGATGAAGGACCAGGCGTGCGGGCCCGTGGCGGCGGCGGGCGCCGCCTCGCCGCGGTCGATGCTGCAGTCCGTCTACGGCTCGGCGTTCGCCCCCCTCACGGAGCACCAGACGAAGTCCGCGAAGCTGAAGTCCCTCAAGCCAAAAGGGCGCACCAGCCCGCTGGCCACGCTGGACACGCTCCTGGAGACGCGCTCGCACGCGCACGAGTCCTACCCGCAGCGGGCGCCCCAGCCGTCGGTGCCCTGGCACTCGCCCACCACGCTGGGGCCCGTGGCCCGCGGGCCGTGGCGGGGCGATCATGGGCCTGTTTTCCATTACCACCACCACAAGTTGGAGGGGGGAAGGAGGTGGATGATGAGGGGGAGGAGGAGGAGGGGGAGGAGGAAGAGAAGGAGGAGGAGGAGGAGGAGGAGGAGGAGGAGGAGGAGGAGGAGAAGGAGGATGGGTATGAGGAGGGGAAGGAGGAAGAGGAGGAGGAGGATGAGGCGGAGCATGAGGAGGAGGAGGAGGAGGAGGAGGAGGAGGACGAGGAGGAGGGCGAGGAGGAGGAGGAGGAGGACCCCCTCCCCCTCTTTCAGCTGGTGGTGGTGGTGGTGAAAAAACAGGCCCGCCAGGCGAGGCCGAGCGCTCGATCTACCAGCAGGAGTTCGGCGCCCCGGCCGGGGCACCGCAGCGGCCCCGGTCCACGCCGCTGCCGAGCTCGAGGGGCAGCGTGCGGTCCCGGTGCGCGACGCCGGGCCCCAGCCCGCCGAGGGCGCCCGCGGAGGCCGCGGCGCGCCTGGAGAGGGCGCGCCGGGCGGAGGGCCTGCAGCTGCGGCAGGTGTTCCGGGAGGACACGAGCGCGCCCAGCGGAGCCGCTTCCGCGGCGTCGGGCCGCGCCACCCCGGCGGCGTCCCAGGCCACGCCGCGGTAGCGGCGCAGTAGCGGCGCCGCCGCGCGGCGCCGTGGCGGTGGCTATTGTCGCCTGCAGCACGGCGCTCAGCGCGGCGACGCTGGGCGATGCGCAGCTTCCTCTTTCCTGTCCGCATCGGTGGCCCAAGTGTCGCCCACGCCCGCTGGACAGCTTCGGACACACATCGCCGCGGCACGCTTTTGGCGTGTCGGGTTGACACGTTTGGTGTCTGAGTCGCACGTGTCGAATGCCCGCGGAAAATCCGTCACGGTGCAGCCCGCGCGTGTCTGCAGCGAGTACAAGGTCAGTGTGGGCCCGACCGAAGGCGGCGTGGACCTCGTGAGGATGCCGTTGCCCGGGAGCATCGTTCCAGACCGATCGCGCCGCATCGGCGAGGCGGCTCGATGTGGAACCCGATGCTCTCCGCGCCGGCGTCGCCGATGCATTGCCGACGCCGCCGATGCATTGCCGACGCATCGGCATTGCGTTGGTGACTCGGCGCGATCTTCCCACCCCGTCTACTCGGACCCACTCTGGGAGGCTTCCAGAAGTGGAGCTCGGCGCAGGCGAGGGCCAGCCGAGGCGCAGTCGGGAGCGGCTGCCGCAATCAGGAGCCATGGATTTGTTGGCTTCCTCGCCCACCCCACCCCCCATCTCAGGGCTGGACCCAAACGGTGTTTTTGGCGATTTCGTGGGCCGCTTTCGTTTCGACTTTGTTTTGCGGTAAAGGCGGAGTCGTGACAAAATGAAAACGAAAAGCACCGCTTATGTTCAGCCCTGCCCACCTTCCTCTCCCGCTCCTCCCTCCCCCATCACCAAAGCGAGCGCCGCACCTAGCTGACGTCTGGCGCGAGTCATCGGAGCGCAAGCTGGGCTGCGGGTGGTTGGGCGATGCTCGGCTCGCCCATCGGCCCGTGGCGGCAGCGAGGGAGGCTGCGCTTGCCTCGTCTGCCTAGAAGTCGGGCGTGTCCCTCTACGGGAGGAATATCAAAACATTGTCAAAACATACTCCAGGGACGATGTTTTGACTCCCTCGAGCATGTCTGGGGCATTCTTGGAGTATGTTTTATTTCTCCTCCAAAGCCCCCCTGTAGGGGGACAGGCCCGACGTAAGTCTAGCTGTGCGGCACTAGCCAGGCGTGCTTGCCGACACGTGGCCCCTGGCAGCTTGTTCTCCGTGCTTCCCGGCCTCCATCGCCGCTGCATTGCCGTGGATGCGCTGAGGCACAGACGCTTGCGTCTCAGATCCAGTGAGGTTGCGCGACGCAGTTCCAAGCACGCAAACGTCAACGTTGTTCGATGCCTGTTTTCAGCAGTGCCTGTTGATTGGCATCATCCTCGCCATTGTTGCCACCATCTGGGCGAGCTGCCTTTCCTGCCTGCACGCGTCAGCGGCCTTGAATGGGTTTGCGCGCGTTTCTGACATCGGCGGCATGGCCAGCGGCCTGGCGGCCAGTAGAGCAATTTTTCCGATGGATGATCTGTTGTTGCGATGCGCTGTTGTTTTTCATAGGCGGCAAATCGCGATTGCGATACGCCGCGTTAGACTGTCGGCAGCTCGCGATTGCGACCAGCCGCTTTAGGTTGAGATGATCCTGAGCGGCCCCCACTCAACGAGGAGGGGTGTCGAATATCTGGTGGCCGTCGGCCTCATCCCGCCACCGTGCCCAGGTTGCAGGTCAGAGATCTCTCGGGAGGCCTCTCTGAAGCCTCTTGGAGGCGGCACTGGGGTTGTCTTGGGGCCTCTCGTGGGCTCTTGGGGGCCTCTTGAGGGGCCTAACTCGGGCCCCTCAGGGGCCTGGGGCCCGAAGGGGGGCCCCCTCATGGGCCTGCTGGCGGTCTCGGGGTCATCTTGTGGCGGAGGGCTCGAAATATTGGTTAGTGCTTCCCCTCTGGGCCTCTCCCGGGCCCTTTCTTGAGGCCCTCTTGGGCCGTCTTGGGGGTCTCTTGGGCCGTTTTGGGGAATCTTTGAGGCCGTCCTGGGGACCTGTTGAGGGCGAATGTAAGGTGTACTTTGGGATTCGAGCGTTTCTAGCCTCTCGAGAGTCTCTGGGGGTTCCTCTCGGGTCTCTCTTGGGCCTCCTTGGGGGCCTCTCGGGCCGATTGGAGGGTATGGCGGCCAGTCTCGAGGCCTTCTGGAGCCGTCTCGGAGCGCACTTGGGCCCTCTTGGGCGCTTCGGGGGGAATCCTTGGGATGACTCGGGTCGTTCTTGGCGGGGTCACCGGCGCAGAGGCCCACGCGGGAAACGCCGGAAGCGCCCAGAAGAAGCGCCCAGGAATCCAGGGGTCCGTGCCCTTCAGAGTTGCACAGACCTTCTACCGCTCAGGACTGCAGGAGCCTTTGGGCACTCTACGTCGTGGTCAAGGTACGGTGGCGGATAATTGGATAGATGGCTGGTGATGAAGTCGGGTGTTTTCTGGCCCCAGGCTGGATGAAGCTCACGGCTATTCTGTTTCCAGAGGTGGAGGCCTTGGCGCCACGCGGCCGAAACCCACGCAGGGCTTCTATCTGCTTGAAGGCCGAGAGGCGCAGACGCTCGCGCACGCCCATTCGGCAGTGCGCGGAGGTGTTGATGCGAGGACCGCTGCGCGACTCACGCGTGCAACAGCAAGAGACGGCCCCAAGAGCGAGGGCGCCCTCGAGGGCGCGAAGTTATTCGCGCTTCCTGGTTCGGTTCCGATTCCTCCTCATCCTCCTCTTCTCCCTTGGGAGGCGGCGCGAGAGCGCGAATTTGTTCGCACTTCGCGCAGCGCGAAGCGCGAAGTTGGGAGCCCTTCTTTCTTTCTTTCGGACGTCCGCTGGCACAGTCGTGCGCGTGCTAGGTGAAAGGCAAATCAGTTGTCAGAACGCCGTAGGCTCATGACGACCCCGGGGGCCTGTACCAAGTAGCCTTGAGGGCTCAGCATCAACGCGTATCTACCTCAAGTGGAAAACAAACGCGGCCACTGGACAAGAGGAAGGGGAGAAGAAGGCTTCTCAGCAACGGCCAGGAAGAGGCCTCCGGCGTGTCCCCGAGGTCGCCACGAGGGGGAGCTCGGTCCCGAGGAGAGCGGCTCCCGAGGTTGTTTGTCTGACTTCTCGGGGCCCTCCGCGGGCCCCTTGGGCTGGCAGAAGCTCGGGAGGGGACCGAACACACAGACACAATGAATCGTCGATTTCCCAGAGCATATGGGAACCTATGGCCCCTCCTCCTCCTCCTTTTCCTCCTCCTCCTCCTCCTCCGCCTCCTCCTCCTTCTCCTCCTACTTTCCCTCCTCCTCCTCCTCCTCCTCCTCCTCCACTTCCTCCTCGTCCTCCTCCTCCACACCTCCTCCTCCTCCTCCTCCTCCTCCTCATCCTCATCCTCATCCTCCTCCTCCTCCTAAGTGGGGGGGGGGAACAAAAAAACACCAAACATATGGGAACATCTGGGGAGTAGTTTTATTTGTGTGTATTTGTTTGTGGGTCGTGGCCCCTTCAGAAACTTGCTCAGGATGGATACCTTGTCCTTGGGGGAGGACCTCGGGTCTAGGATGATGCTGTTCCAACCTACTTTCGCCTTCACCACCAGAAAGAATCCCGAGCACAGGAAAGAATACCGAAACTCAAGGGGTTTCACGTGTCGGGCCCTGGGAGGCACTCGTCCGACACTGCTTCGACACTCTTTCGGCACTTTTCCAGGTGCTCGAAATTATTGTAGTGGCCTTCGGCCAGTGCCGCCGATTCGGGGCGCTCCTGATGCTATTGTTGTTGAAATGGACGATGACGACGACAACGGACGACCAACGGTCGACGAGCGGGATAATTACGACGACGACCGACGAAGGAGTTAATGACGACGAGCCGACGACGACGACGACGACGACGACGACGACGACGACGACGACGACGACGACGACACTGACGACTGACGGCGAACGGCTGCCGACGACCGACGACTGGTGACGGCGACGGGTGGAAGGTTCTTCGTTCATCGCTTTCGCTTCCGAGCAATACCAAGTCAGGTCGTGCACCTCTGGCCTGGCAGCACGCGAGTGAGCGCCTCTTGGGGCCTCTTGGTTCTTGGGGCTTCTTGGGGGCCTTTGGGGCCTCTTGGGGGCCTCTCGGGATCCTCTTGGGGGCCTCTAGGGGGCCTCTTGGGGGCCTCTGGGGGCCCCCTTGGGGGCGCCTCGGGGGCATCTTGGGGGCTCTTGGGGTCATCTTGGGGTGGAGGACTAGAAGGGTCCGTTCGGGCTCACCCTCTTGAGGCCATCTTGGGGACCTCTCGGGGTCGTCTTGGGGGGCCTCCAGGGCTATATTGGGGCCCTCTTGGACCGTCTTGTCTCCTCTTGGGGGCCTCTTAGGCTGTCTTGGGGCGATATAGGGGGCCTCTTGGACCGTTTTCGGCGCTTCTAAGACGGAAAAAGGCGATACTGTTAAAGTGCTTCAAAACCTTTTAGCAACTTTATTGTTGTACCCTCTTGGGGCCCATTTTGGCTCAAGCCATTGGCTCAAGCGAGGTCAAGGTCAAACGATCATGCTGATTACATTTCCGCCCCACTTACCCCTTCCCGCATCTGCTCCGATGGCCGCCACCGCCGGCGAGCAGTCTCAGCAATCCCAGAAGAAGTCCAGGACGGAGGGCCTCGTCGACAAGTTCAAGAGTGCAAGCTCTACGGATGACAAGTTGCTGGTTATCTTCGAGACGATGGTAGGGCAGCAGGTCGACAGACGGTTACAAGGGGGGAGAACGCATTGACACGCAAGATAGCCAGTTAGCTGCACTTGAGCGTCGTATGGGGAAGGTGGAGGAGGGAGGAGCAGGTCAATCAGGAGGTCAGGGATCCAGGCATGCTGATCGTGAGGCCAGTGGACGTGATGTGCCTATTTCTCGCCGGAAGGTCATGTGTGTTGGGGGGGTTCCAGACTACACGGAAGGCAGTGATCTGGAGAAGTGTTTGAAATTTTGGCTAGACCAGCGGAGCGACGCCATTGCAGATATTGTTTCCCCTCATCAGGTACTACGTGCAAAAGCTCATGCGGGAGGCGATCAATGGGCACAAGGAGGGCGCCAATATCAAGTTCGAGAACAGCGAGCTTTTCATGAAGGTCGACGTGGGCCCAGAGGAGAGGAAGGAGGCCAGGAATATCGGGGTGGTATGGACGTCCTCCGGGCGGCGGCGCCTGAGGCGACGTTCAAGCCCAAGTGGTCCCTGAAGCAGGTGGCGCGGGTGACCGCTGGCCGCGAGTGGGGGATCGCGTGCACCGTCGACGTGGACAAGTGCACCATCGAGTGGGAGGTGCTTTCCGCTACCGTGCTCTCCGCCGCGCAGAAGACCGAGGCGGGGTCCAAGCTCGGGGAGCAAGCGCTGTGAGACAACAGCGAGGGAGACGTTTCACCAGCCCACGATTGCGGGTTAAATATTATTTCTTGGAATCTGTCGGGATTATCGTGGGCGCGTTTGAACGAATTCATTTGCAAACTCGACCTTTGGCGAGTTCATTGGGGCGTGCTACTCATCCTGGAGGGTTTGCTGGGAGGGGCGGCTGGCGACTGCAGCGCTGGTTGTCCGAGTTTCCAGTGTCAACAACATTCTGTGTTGTTTGCCCCCGGGAAGGACGGCGCGCACGGCGCATGCATTGCGGTTGATTCCAGACATAGTGGTCATGTAGACATACCCAAAGTACACAATGAATTCTCGAGTACCACCTATCTACATTGGCAGCGGAAGAGGCTTTTATTGGCATCAACTTGTTTTCGGCAGCGTGCGCACGGGATGGCAGCGTTCCAGGACCAGCTGGATGACGCGGAGAAGGCGCTCCGGAGCCATCTTCTCCCCGGCGACGTCCTTTTCCTGGGTACCGATGCGAATGCCAGTGCGGGGGCGACGACGCGCAGCGAATCATCTGATACAGTGGGCCCGAACGGGGGCCCCGCGAGGGGCGCCCGAGGCGAGTTTTTCTACGCTCGCGTACGCGGCGGGGCCTCAACATTTGCCGCGCTCTAAATTTTTTGCCAGAGGAGGATTGTTACACTTGTTGGTCTGGGGGCGGCCGTTCTCACATCGACTACGTCATCGCAAACAAGCCTTCGTTTGTAAGCTTTTGCATCCCAGTTCACCTACCAGTCGAATCTACGAACCATTGCGCTTTGGCCACGGAGGTCGTTGTGAGAGGAAACGCGGCCCGAACGCAAAGGAATGCGATTTCGTGGACATGTGACAGCCTTGCTGGCTATCTGACGTCTGCGCAACGTTCCTTGGAGCACGGCGTGACGTCGGAAGAGTTTGGCCAGGCTTTGCGAGGGGCAGCCGAAGAGGCTGGCCGCGCGCCTCGGTCCCGGAAATCATGCACAAGAGAGGAGCAGCTAACCGTGAACACTCCGAAAAAATGTGGCGTTTAGAAACGCGTGTTGAAGGGGGGCGCTTCGTAGGGCGTTACATTTTGATCGAGCTCACGAACCTGTCCAAGACCGCTGCTCTGAGGAAGAGCCGGGCGATCTTGGACAATCCCGGCAAGGAAGCTCGGCAAGAAGTCCAAGGCACGACCCGGGAAGATCCGGATGGCAAGCCGTGTCTGAGCCAGGAGGCCATCAGCGAACGTATACACAACCATTTCGCGATTCAGTTCAAGGGCCCTGACAATTGGGGGCCTCCGCATTGGGTTCACGGCGAGTTCCCAAACAACCATTTGCTCAACATCGACGCCCTAAACCCCAACCTGGCCATCTCCAACATGAAGTTGGGCAAAAGTTGTTCTCGTTTTGATATGGTCTTGCAGAGATGGCGAAGCCGTTGCCGGAGGTTCCAGAGCAGGGCAACGGCTCCAAGGTCGAGCCGGTGCGGGAGGTACTGCGCGAGGCGTTGCTCGACGATTTGCTCGGCCGGAAAACCGGGCAGGCCCAGGCGAGGCAATCGCTTGCAAGAGTCCGACGTGCCATTTTGCTTGCTCCCGCCAGCAGAGCGGCAGCGCACCGAGCAGGACTGGCGACGTTCTGGCACGAACAGCGGAACCTTCAATATTGACGTTGCAGTTTCGTTACTTCCAAAGGGCACGGGTCTCATGCCCCACAGAATTGCGGCCGATCTCATTGCCCCCGGTGCTCCGACCGAAATCTTCTCGGAGATCTGGCTCTGGCGAAGACGCAAGGGCCCCTGAAGGAGACGGGCGCGCGGCAATTTGCATGCGAAGCTGGGTGCCAAGTCGATGACCTTACGCTGTTGATCAGAATACTGGGCCAGAAAAGTATGGAATGGCGCGTGCCTTTCCTGTCGGGGGCCACTGACATGCCCGAGTGTTTCGACGAAAAGGCGGCCATTCGTTTCTGCTCGAGGCGCTTATGCAAAAGGGCGTGGGTCGCGCCATCGCGGCGTTGTTTGTCCGCGAGGCGAGGAGCTCAGTACTGCACCTTCGGCTTGGCGGAGTCGACGTGCCACCCATCTGTGTGACCAGGGGGGCCCCGCAAGGATTTAGGTACGGTCCGTCGTTATGTGCAGCGGTGCTTCACTATTGCATTGAACCGGTGTGGAAATCTTGCCGTCGTGGTCAACTGGGTTATCGCTTGGGTGATCTATATATATACCCTTCGTGTTGTTTTGTGACGATATCATCATTTCCGCTCGCGATGCCAACGATTTCTTGGAGATCCACTCTAGATTGCAGCTTGCGCTCGTCATGGGTGGATGGAGTCTGCCAGGCGACCGCCTTGCCTACCAGATCAACAAGCACGTCGGGGACGTGCGTGGGGCGCAACTCAAAGAGTGCAAGGAGGGGCCCCGGGGCACTTCCTTCAAGGCACTCGGCTTCATGATCAATGCAGCAGGCACTCGCCATGCCGACGCCACCGTCAAGAGGCGCGGCTGCAGTTCGGCCATCGAGAAGCAGCACTCGCTGCGGCAGTGCCCGAGAGTATCGCGGCAGAAGAAATTGAGCCCGATGTGCAATGTAGCAATATCAAATTATTCTTGGTGCGTGGGCGCATGGATTGTCAATCGGCGCGAGTTGTCTCCCCTGGAAGCAGCTTTTACGAAGGCGGCGAATCCGCTGTGCGGGCCCCTCGGAAGCAGGGTGACACCGACGAGGCGCACCACCGCACCTGCAACCGTATTCCCCGGGAGACGATTATAAAGGCTTGGCTGGCCGTCATCGACGTCTACGTGCCGAGCAGGATGCACGACTACAAGGGCCACCTTGCCCGGGCCATTCGCCGGGGTCCAGAGCGTCTGGTCGGCGCTGTTATCCGGCGCAGGGGCTCCGAGTGGAAGCACAACATGACGGACACCATCGGTCATCAGGGCCACCCAGGCCGGTTTGCCCCATGGTGTTGGGAAAGACATTATGATTCCCCACATCCAAAGTGGGGTTCTCGTTTTCTCTGCGCACGCCGCGCAGGATCTCACACCCCCCCCTTTCCTCTCTCTCTCTCTCTCTCACGCACTCGCCATCATTGCCATCATCATCACCATCAACCACCATCATCGTCATCACACGCACACACTCATCAGTACCATCATCATCACCATCAACCACCATCACCGTTATCACTACTCATCATCATCGTCCTCACCATCATCGTCGTCACCATCATCACCACTCTACCACCCACTCACTCACTCAATTACTCACTCATCCTCAGTAGGCTTTGGAGGCAGTGGCCCTCCGACGGTAGGACCGCCGCCTCTCTCAACATCATCGTCACCATCACCATCATCGTCTCTCGATCACCCACTCACTGGTCATCAACATCATCAGCGTCATCATCACTCACTCCTCACTCACTCATCATCAGCATTCACTGTCTCATCACTTCGTCATCAATCACTCTCTAGATTGAATATGGAGGAAGTATCAGGCGGGAGCCTCGTCGGTGAGTGAATTGCGAGGAAGTCTCAGGCGGGAGCCCCCTCCCTATGGGGCCCGCATTTCACGTTGGTAATCCGAGCGGGTCATCCGAAACGCGTAACTGTCCTCACTTTTGGGCTCCTGAGACCTGAATATGGAGGAAGTATCAGGCGGGAGCCTCGTCTGTGAGTGAATTGGGAGGAAGTATCAGGCGGGGGCCCCCTCCCTGACAGACGGCCCGGCCCACAGGCAGATCCATTCCCACCTCCGCATCGAGACGACCCCTTGGGCGGGCTTCCCATGCACATGAAGTCTATCTACGATGCCGACATTCAGAGAGACGAGCCAGCCCCAGACAAGGTCACCAGACTGCAGAAGACGCTCGGAGGCGCATTCAACGGGGCATGGGCGGCGTGGGTCCGCAGGGCAGGCAGCTGGCAAGGTCTGCCTTGGGTGTGCATCCATTCGGACCACAAAAAGAACTCACTTCAGCTTTGCGAAGAATTTCTCCGGGCATGGGAAACAGCGGGCTATGGCGCCTACAAGATGGTAAGGGACCACCAGCTCCGAGTGGACTGGCCGAAAGTCACCGAGAAGTATCGCGGCCTGCTACAGCGCAGCGCAAGAACCCGCACACCTAAGGGACAAGATAGCGATGGCCGACCATACCCTTGGGCTGCCAGCAGCAGGACCGTACCCACTCCTCCGGCCCCACCCGACAGGACCAGCGGCTACGCGCAGGCCACTTCCGATCGCACACACAGTGGAGCTGACCAGCGGCACCCGTGGAGCAAGCCCAGAGCGGACGCAGCTGCCCCGCCGGTGTATACCCAGGGAGACCACCCGGTCGGGGGCATCCAGCTCTGGAGCCCCATGGCACCCAAGGCCGCCCTGGGAAGAGGCGCTGATTGGGCTACCAAGGAAAAAAGGACCGCCCCGAAAGGTGACGCGCAATGCGCTGACAAGCGACAGCGAGGAAGGGAGGTCGAACGCTGGCAACGGGGGGCAGGCCTGACAATAGTTCCCTGCCCACAGCAGGGCTGACACAGCCCAGAGCCCCCAAAGCGCACGGCCTAGGGCCTAGGGCTGTCTTGGACAAGGGGCGTTCCCTCCATGAAAGGTTGGCCGCGCCCGTGCACCGCGGATGCCCCCCGGAGGCGCGGCGCGTCCTCCTCCTTGGGCGTCACCACTACTGTCAAACGTCCTGCGGCTATCGGCTGCCCTTCTCCTCTCCCTCCTGGTGCTTACAAGTCCTGCGGCTATCGGCCGCTACCCCACTTTTCCTCGTCGCCACAGCTGTGCTCAAGTCCAGCGGTTATCGGCTGCTGCCCCCCATTTCCTCGTCGCCACAGCACAGTGCCTGAGAGGCGCGGCTATCGCGGGTCCCGCCCCACGCAGGCAGCGTCAGTCGGGGCTGGCCCCAAAGCCGAAGGATTCCCACTGGGCGGCCACGTTCCTGACGGCCCACCCAGTGATGGGGTTTGTTTCACCGCAGTGGCAGGCCGCGGCCTCGGTTCCCGTGCTACCTCCTGGGAGTGAGGTACACCCCCCACGCTGCGCTAGACACCCACGGCCCCCGTGGCTCGCCACCTCCGGGGCCCGAGGGGCACTGCGCCTAGATGCCCGCGGCGTCCTGCGGTTCCCTGCCCCTGCGGCAGGTTGAAATAACCCCACGCAGGTTCTTTCCCGCGTAAAGTGCGGGACGTGGTGCAGAGGCAACTGGCTGCAGGCTCCTCCTCGTGCTTCCACCTAGGTACTTTGCCCGCGCTGAGTGCGGGCCGTGGTGCAGAGGACGCTGGCACGGCCCCTCCTCGTGCTCCACCACTTGAAGCCCAGCTGCGTGCTAAGTGGCTTCCCCCCTTCTTCGCCGTTGGGAGTGATCATCACTGAGTTAGACCCCCACAGCCTCGTGGGCTTGTAGCCCGCGCGGTCGGCTGAGATAATCCCACCCACGGTTTTGGCCGCTTTGCCGGCCCGCGGAGGACCGGGTCGACTGGCTGAAGGCGTCGCCCCATCTGTCCCTGCATACAGTGGATGGCTCTGGCCACGGATTATGCCACCTCCTGGGTTCGAGGGGCACTACACTGCGCTTTGGTACCCGCGGCATCCCGTGGGTTCCTTCGCCTGCGGTCGGCTGAAATAGCCCCACCCAGGCCTTTGCCCGTGTGAGTGCGGGCCGTGATGCAGAGGCAACTGGCTGAAGGCCTCTCCTCGCTTCACCGTTTGAAGTCTTGCTGTGTGCCAAGTGGCCCCCCCCCCATCGTCGATATTGGGAGCGATCGTCTTTCTCGGTGACGTATACGCACTGGGTGCTACGTGAGTGAGTCCGCCGCGCTCTAGGCCTCCTGTGCTCCGTGGCTGCTTGGGTACAGGCTCAGCGTCCGTTGCCGCCTTGTTTGCGAGTGCGGTGCCTTCTGGTGTCCTGGCCCGCTGGCATCTGCCCAGTGGTCCTTGCTCGCGCCTCGTTTCGGGCTGCGGGCCGCTTTGCTTCGCACGCGCCGCCTGGCGCTCTGCTCTCTTTCGTTCGGCCACCGGTCAGGTTCCCCACCTTTTGCGGGTCTTGCTTGTGTTCGTTGGTTGTCCACCTGTGGCAGCTTCTCTACCGCTGGCATCCGTTCAGTGGTTTTGCATGGTAATACTCTGGCATCGCGCCGCTTTGCTTCACACCGCCCTCTGGACTTCTCTTTGCGGGCCGCAAATCAAAAAAAAATATAAAAAAAAAATCCTGAAATGATGCCCAGGCGAGGTGAGGTGATCAGGGAAGTGCGGCAGCAGAGATGGGGACGGCCGAACAGCGCAAAGGAGCGAGGAGGAGAACGAGCAGAACTGATGGATGAGGTAGTGGGAAGAAGGAGGATGAATAGGATGAGGAGGGGGCGGAGGTGGAGGAGGGTGAAGAGAAGGAGTAGGAGGAGGAAGGAGGAACAGGAGAGCAAGCAAAAGGGCCAGAGGTCCCTTGGATGCTTCTCGGAGCCTCTTGGGGTATCTCTTGGGCGTCTTGGGACGTCATGGGGGTCTCTTGGCGGTCGTGGCGGGCTGTTCGGCGTCTTGGGTGCCTCGGGGGGGGGCCTCTTGGGGCCGCTTGGGATCCTGTTGGGGGCCTCCTGGGGGTCTCTTGGGGGCCTCTTGGGGCCACCTTGGGGCCATGTTGGGACCTCTTGGGGCCTCCTGGGCGCTTCTTGGGGCCATCGTGGAAGGGGCCCGAAACCATAGTAGAACCAATGATTTTGGCCTTCTCGCCGAGGCCGTTTCGGACGCCCCGACGACTCACGGACCCCCCTGTCCAGGTCCAGGTCCAGGGAAGGGGGCAGGGGAAGGGGTCAAGAGTCCCCCTCCCCGCCCGCAAGCCGTCTCGCTCACTCCCACCCGCCCTCCCAACATATACGCAGCACCCGAGCCTGGCCCGAGCCGCAGCATATGCAGCAGTCGTCTTTGGATGGGCAGCTACTGGGGGTGAATCCACCGCCGCCTCCGCCTCCGCCTCCGCTGCCGCCCGCCGCCGCCGCTGCCGCGCCGCTGCCGCGCCGCCGCCGCCGCCGCCGCTGTCCGCCGCCGCCGCCGCCACCGCGCCGCCCGCCGCAGCCGCCGCCGCCACCGCAACCGCCCCCGCTGCCGAATCGCCGCAGCCGCTGCCGCCGCAGTCGCTGCCGCCACCGCTGCCGCCGCCGCCGCCGCCGTCGCCGCCGCCGCCGCCGCCGGGCCGCCTCCCCCGCCGCCGCCGCCCCCGCCAAGTGTACTCTGTATTTTTGTGTCAGGGATGATGGGAGGAGGCCGCATCGGGTTCGCTGCGCAAGCTCTGAATTTGGGGGCAGAGTGGAGTGTGTTTTGTATTTTTTATTGTTTTTACCTAGGGTGGTGGGGGCACAGTGTGTTTTGCATTGTTTTTATAAAGGGATGGTGGTGGGGGGCACGCATGGACACTAGTTGGCTCCCAGTCGCCTGGGGGGAGTAGGTGTATATTATTAGGGAACAGCGATAAACTTTTCCCGAAGGGGAAGAAGGAGGGGTGGAAGAGGAAACGCCCCAAACCACCGACGCCCAGAGGGCTGGTGGGATTATGCAATGAGCCCGCCGCAGGCGCCGATTATTTCGTTAAAAGCAATGTGGGTGGATCGCGGGGTGGGTCGCGTGTGTGTCGCGGGTGGGTCGAGGGTGGGTCGCGGGCCGGGTCGCGGATGGGTCGCGGGTGGGTCGCGAATGGGTCGCGGGAGGGTCGCGGGGTGGGACACGGAGTGGGTCGCGGGGTTGGGTCGCGGGGTGGGTCGCGGGTTGGTCGCGGGGGGTCGCGGGTGGGTCGCGTGGTGGGCCGCGGAGTGGGTCGCGGGCGGGTCGCGGACTGGGTCGCGGGGTGGGTCGCGGGGTCGCGGGTGGGTTCGCGGGGTGGGTCGCGGGGCGGGTCGCGGGCGCGGATCGTGGGTCGCGGGGGTGCGGTGGGTCGCGGGGTGGGTCGCGGGGTGGGTCGCGGGGTGGGTCGCGGGGTGGGTCGTTGGTGGGTCGCGGGCGTGTCGCGGGGGGGACGACGACAACAATAACAACAACAAACATAATCTCCACTGCGGTTCCCCAGTTCAGCCACGCACCCCGGGAAAATGAATGACCGTTCGGAGCCTTCGGACTGATTTATATATATATATATATATATATATACATATATATATGTATGTATGTATATATATATATATATATATATATATATATATATATATATATATATATGCCCGTACGGGGGTGCGATCGAGGCAAAAAAAGGCCGGCATGCGGTGGCTAGCAGGCATGCGGGCATGCGTTCTACACCTTATCTTGGCACCGACTTTACAGGAGGACGATCAAGAGGAGCTCCGAAGACTCGTGGCAAGTACAGGCAGAGGCTTAACCATCACTCTATGCGTTTACGCAAGCTCCAGAAGTTCAGGCGGGCCATCCCGACGCAGGCCACTGTCAGGGTGGGGCGTATCTACCGTACGGGGGCTCGGCCTGCCCTCACTTACGGCGTGGAAGTGAACGGGGTCAACGACAGCGAGTTAGACAAGCTGCGCCAGTCGTACAACAAGTACCAGAAGCCTTATCACGGGGGTGTCTCTGGAAGTGCTAAACTGGTTCTACTTGGCGATCCAGCCGTCAAAGAGGCTTTCGCGCCTGCGATTCAATGGTGCCGCATGCTGTGGATATCTCAAATGCAGCCTCAGGTCTCGATCGTGACGACGGCGACTTTGCAGCGTTGGTGGAAAGCAGCGGTGCAGGATGTAGGTGTGTTCGGTAAATGGTCACACACGAAAGGCCCTCTGCAACGGGCGGCTCTATCCATTCAGCGTGCTGGATGGAGTGTGGTCTCAGGAACAGAATGGCGGAATCATTGTGGAGACATTGTTCGAGTTGATCAGCTCACCCCGCCCATGCTGCTGAAGTTGCTTGAGACGGGCCTCTTACGCCAACACGAGCTTAGATTGGGTCAGAAATGGTTCAATGATGCGGGGACGCGTGTGTCCATGGATTTTCTGCGGGCTCAAGCTCGACCTAAGAGTCGCAAGTACACCACATACCAGAAATTCTGCATCAACTCCTGCGCTGTCGCGGGGGTCTGGACCAAGGCTCGTGCCAAGGCCGAAGGCTACATCACGGACGGGAAGTGTGCATATGGTGCCGTGGATACGCTGGCGCATAGGCTTGCTGATTGTCCCCTTCCTCAGGTTGCTGAAGCTCGTCAGGCTGCAGAGGCACCCCTTGAGTTGCTCCAGTGGATCCGTGATAACCCTGATGAGCGTACTCACCTCAGTGGCTGCTTCACCTTTCATGATGAGGACATTCCCCCGATGAACGAGGGAGTTCAGGCGTATGTGGTGGATGCACAAGGCCACGAATCAGCTGCTACACCAGACAACATGGTCGCCTTTTACCTGGGAGCAGAGGTTGAGTTGGCCGAGTTTGCGATCGACGGCTCTTGCTCCAAGCCGGGCTTGGAAACACTGCAGCGCGCAGGGTGGGCTGTCACATTATTGGACCCACAGTCAGATGTTCCTCTATGCTCTATGTATGCGCCTGTTCCGTCCACTCTGCCACAGACGTCTGCGATGGCGGAATATCTGTCGTTTGCATTTACTGCTCAAGCGGCTGATCGCCGCTGCTGGGCCTATGCGGACTTCATGGGGACAGTTAAAGCAGCTGCGGCATCCAGGGACAAGCAGCTCGCCGTCAACTCCATCTACGGTGGGGTCATGGCTTTCGCTCGCGAGATGGAGGGCTTCAGGCACATTGAGAAGGTCGCGCATGTCAAGGCTCATCGCTCGGGGGAGGAGTATGCCCAGCTCACCCCAGACGTTCGTAGGTTGACGGATGCGAACGTCGTGGCCGACGCGTACGCCAAAGCGGGAGCCCAAGTCCATGCTGCTGTAGACCCTGATTTCCAGGAGCAAATGGACGCCAGTCAGAAGCGCACGGCTCTGCTGGCAAGGCTCATCGCACATGTTCTACCTCTCTTTCCTAAAGATGAAGAAAGATGGAGGAGGGCGACCACTGGCTTCAAGAAAGTACGGAGTACTCGCACGCAGGGCTGGCACCAGTGGATTGACACGGACATGGGGCAGCAATGCTCGCAGTGCCTGCAGCTTCGTCGGCATGGTGAACATGATGAGCTCACTGGCTGCAAAGGCACGCCACCGTTCTTGGCAGATTTCCTGCAGAACCCCTTGGGTCACAAGCTCATTGCGGTCAACCAAAAGGGCGACCTCACATCAGTCAGTGGTGGCACGGTATTCGTCTGCGTCGGCTGTGGGGCTTGGGCTCAACAGAGGAGGAAGCTCAAGATACGGTCGCAGTGTGTAGCCCCAACCAGTAAGGGAGCTGAAGTTCTGTACAACTTACGGCATGGGGTTGGCCCTCATCGGAAACTTGCGAAGTTCATTGATGCCACCGTCCAGCTCAAGAGGTTGGTGCGCGAGGAGGTCAAGCCAGTCCAAGTCAAGACAACCATCAAGCGTGCCGATCCTGAGGGACCGTACACGTTCGAGGTCAGGATGGCGGCTCTGCATAATCGCATCAAACAGAAGGAACAGGAGCGCCAACGACGTGATGATGAGCGTAACACGATATTTGGGCGGAGTTCTCTGTTTCAGCGAGCAGGCGATACTGCTCAACCTTCTGCTACTGGGATTTCTGCTCAGCCTGAGGATCTCAGACATGCTGGCCGAGGAGCTGCTATCAGTACTGCTTTTTCAGCTGCTGGTGGTACTGCACAGACTGGTGGGAGTTTTTATTTCTCAGGCTGAGCAAGCTACCTTGAGCCGTCGAGCGTTTTCAGAACTGCGAGGCGCCTCTGTGGTGGTGGCTCAGTGTTTCCCCCAGCCAGGCGAGGGGTTAAAACTGAGGCGGGTATGCGCTCATCAACGCTCCCCCCTGCCAGGCGAGGGGTTAGGCCTGTGGCGAGCAGCTCGAGCTCGCCTTCCTCGTCCACACTGGAGCCCGACAAGGTTTGCAGAGAATAGAGTCAGGAACGGCGTTCACGCGCCTGGCCAGCTTCGTCGTGTTCACCCTGAACCAGCTGTCCAGAGCGTGGAGGTCAATTACCCGCTGCTGCGGGACATCGACGCGTAATTTGTTTCTTGGAAACTGTGCAATGGGCTGCCGCCCGCATTTCGTCGAGTTCTCTTTCTTTTCAGGCACGACGAGCTCGTGCGCGATGCCGCCTACGCCATGGTCTTCGTGGCGATCCAGGGGCGGCACCAGGGCGACCTCATCTGAGAGAGCCCTGCTCGGGCGGTCGGACCGCCCGTCGGATCCCATCGTGGGTTTTTCTTGTCTTGTCTTGTCCTCCTCCTCCTCCTCCTCCTCCTCCTCGCCCTAGCCGCCGCTCTGGCACGAAGAGAGCGAGGGGCGGCCCGCGCGCGGCAGGTAAGTTGACTTGCCTTGGCGCCAAGCGGGCATCGCGATGGCGCGGTCTGTGGGCCAGTGGATATTGAGGGCGTTCGGGTACAACCCGATGTTCGCCTCGGGCATGGGGCTGCAAGAGATTGCCAGCAGCTGCGGTAACATGGATGTGGTGATGCTGGCGGGGACACAGGCGTCGCATAGACGAGTTGATGAAGTACTATATCGGAAAATTGGTAATAGAGTGGCTCTAGA
The DNA here is from genome assembly GCA_963575745.1 of Prorocentrum cordatum. Lineage (NCBI taxonomy): Eukaryota > Dinophyceae > Prorocentrales > Prorocentraceae > Prorocentrum > Prorocentrum cordatum. The sequence continues at coordinate 175,732 of CAUYUJ010019727.1, forward strand.
GGCTGAGGCAGGTTTAGGAGAATACACCAACAAGTCCACGGGCTGCGCGATCATATTAGGGCACAAACAAGTTCAAATAACAGAACGTATGCCAGACGCGGGCGAGCCCTACAAGGGCAGCGGGCAGGGCCTTGGCTGCAAGGGTACGCCGCGGCCCCCTGGACATGGCGATCTTCGTCATGTACTTTCCGCCTCAGCCACGGCATGCTCGAACGGTACTTCATTATAGGGAGACGGTGCACCGTTGGACACAATGGTATGAGCGCAGTTTGCAGCAGTTACCGGGCAGGTGCGCACCACTGGTCTACACAGATTTGAAGGACGGACTGGGAATCAGCAGAATGTCGGGTAGATGGCAGCAGGTGGGTACTACGTCGATGGGACCAGGACGGGCACGGGAACAACGACGAGGGGGGGCGGGCGAAGCGATTCGACAGGTGAACGAGCGACAGCACATGTTCGTGATGACTTCTCGCAGTATGACGCTGGAGCACACGTACTACGGACACAAAGGGCACAGCAGTTGCGTCGACTATCTATTTATGCCTGGCGGAATGGTGGATGTGGCGCCGAGATTATCCCCACTATTCGGGCTGGGGGCTGAGTTGCAGGCCTTCAAAGGGGTCACGCCGCAGGACCATGTGCCGATCTATATGGAGTTGAACGGCGTGCAGGCGCCTACGGCTACTGAGTCACCTTCGCTTGACAAGATGAGGTGGAACTACGATGACTTGATGAAGTGTTTGAGGATGGGACATCGTAAAGCCGAGTTTCTGGAGGCGGTGGAGCGTGGTCTATCGGAGAGCGAGGATACATGGAGGGCGCTGCTCAACCACGGGAGGCCAGGCGAAATATTTCTTCATCTTGATACTATTATGGTCAGTGCTGGGCAGCGACTGTTCGGACATGGGACATCAAACGATCCGACGTATAGGCAAGAAGCAGCGGAGATATCAGAACTGATGAAGGAAAGAGCTCGACTAAGGCGGTCCATAAGTCACATGAAGGAAGATTCCACGGAGCTGAACGACTGCGAGCAGAAGTTGAAGGACCTGAGCCAATGGCTACGACAGCAACAACAAAAATACGCTCGGGAAATGAAAGAATCCCTACTGGATGAGATAGGTGAGGCGTGGCAAGCCAGAAGGATGGCGGAAGCAATGCGCCTGTCCAGACAGGCGGCGAAGTGCCGCTTTGGCCCCAAGAGACGCGATGGGCGACTTCTGCGAGGAGGCTACTTCACGGAGAAAGAGTTGACGGACTACTGGGGCTTGTCGGGCTGCGAGGGGGGCATGTCGGCGCACAAGATAGATCTCGATGAACGGCTGGCATCGTCGCCCCCAGGGGCCAGCGTATATGTTCCAGAGGAAGACTGCGCGTTGGCCCAGAAAGGTCAGTGGAGAATCGCGAAGTACGTTCGTTCTTCGATCATAAGAAAAGTGGCGCCATCAGGAACCTCACCAGCGGAAGTTTGGTTGATGTGCCTTGACACTTCGGCGAATATCGATAACAAGTGCATGGGCGTAGGCCACCGCCAGGAGGTCCCAGAAATGAAGCTGTTTGGGAAGATACTTGAGGGAGGTCTAAGACTTATTCGGGCCGCTAATCGTATCCCGTTGCGGTGGCATATCAGCTCTGGGGTTCAGCTTCGAAAAAAATGCGAAACCAGGCCCCATGGGCCGAAGGGCGGCCCACGTGCCCCCGACGATCGGAAAGGCGTTCTATTCAGGCCTCCTCCGAGTACCTCCCACGACGATGGAGCGCGCATTTTGCATAGGTAGACGGCGGGAAGGTGCGATTTTAGTGGCGCAGTTCTTGGGGTGGCGCCTGAAAAGGGCAGGATACTCTTTTGCGTTCGCGCACAAGGATATGTCGAACGCCTTCGCTAGTGGTGCGCGGGAGGAACTCGAGCAAACAGTGGGGCTTCATGCGGGGCCTCAGGATGTTGATCTGTGCGTTCAGCCTTTTCGATGTAGTGTTATCTGGTTGGAGTCTTTGGAAGGAGGGTTGTGCATCAAGTCTGGGGAGGGCGGGGCGATGGGAAATCCGTTCGTCGTGGAACTATGTTGAGGAACCTTTTCGAGAGCGATGTTGCAGTGGCTTCGTCGCTTGCGAGAGTTGGACACGTCCTCGACGGGCTTGCTGGCCAACTGGCGAGACCTCAGTGCGAACGTAGGGGGGGGGGGGGGGGGGGGCTCCTATGCCGACGACGTGTGTCGAGCTCATGTGGCCACCCCACTCAGCACAGTGGGGCAATTTTTCGGGTCATGAAGCACGCGGGAGAGATTTTATCGGAAGAACTGCAGGATCTCGTTTTTTTTTTTTTTTTTTTTTTTTTTTTTTTTTTTTTGTTTTTTTTTATATATATATATATAATATATATATATATATATATATATATTATATATATATATAATATATATAAGTAAAAACGTCCAAGCATGCGGTCCAGCTTTGTTTTCATGGGACCAGGGGCGATACAGTGCAGGCAGTGGGCTAGGGGCAGGGGTCGTGAACAACTGGCAACGCAGCTTCAGGAAGACGTTCGATACCTGGGGCCAGAAATTAATATGCTACATTCTGCGACGGGGGAGGTCCGCAGGCAAATTCAGGCTACGGCAGATGCGTACTACGCATTGGGACAAGCGTGGTCCCTCGCGCTGCCGTTCCGCTGGAAGCGGATTGCGTTTTTCAGTTTTGTTCAGGATGCGGCCTTGACGGGCCGCAGGCCAATGCTGCTGACGCCCCGACATATTCGTGAGCTCGATTCGCTTCTGGCCAGGTATGGGGGGAGGGCTCTCCAGGGCAAGGCGGTTGCGAAGGTGGGGGGTCGAGTACGCTCGTGGTCAAACAAAAGGGAGATGCAGCATTGGCGGCCAGCGAGTTGCGGGGCGGAGCTGCTCGTGAGACGCTTTGGGTGGCATCGGAGTTGGGCGATCGCCCCAGCGAACCACGCGCAGGAGCTCTGCTTGCTGTCTGGATCGGTCAGGATCGACACGGGTGGAACTCCGGTGTCAGGCGATGTTGTTCACCCCACACTAGCATCGCCGTGGCTTAAGCAGTTGCAAGCCGACTTGCAACGAGCGTCGGAGCAACTGGACGAAGGCGAGGTTTGCTCGCACTTCGCACGCTGCCCTGGCGATATTGTGAACAAAGGGATTTGGGAGTTCTGGATGAGAGTAGACTTCTCGGAGACACGTGCAAGGGAGCTCTCGGTGGTTATTCCCCCGTCGGACTATCTCGAGGAGGGCCTGGAGGACACCCATGAAGAGCCCCTGGAGTGCCCGTGTAAGTGTGACTGGACAGCGGGGGAGGGAGAGGTGCGTGTAAGGGAGTTTCAAGCGAAACGAGACCTTATGAATCACATGCGTCGTATCCATAAAGTACACAACCTATGCTCGACGGCGACTCCCACGAACACGTGCGTTGTATGTGGGAGGGTCTTTGCTAGCCAGCCGAACCCCTACAAGCGCCTCCAGAGGGCCCTCCTGAGTGGGAAATGCCCGGCTCGTGGTTCTCCTACTTTCCTGGCATTGATCCCACCAACTATTTGGAATGTGGGGTCTGCGGATACCATGCAGCGATGTTTCTGATATATGTAGCCATCTGGGTTCTAACCACCTTCCGATTGAGGTGGATCCATCTCCGAGTTCATATTTACGCGAGTCAGACTCCCGAACTGCAGATTCATATGGGGTCGCAGGTAGAGGGGTCGCTCCCGAAGCCGACGTGGATGGCGGACCAGTCATCGGCCCCCGCGGACAAGAAAGGGCCCACCGTGCGCGACGAGGTCACGGCAGCCAAAAAAAAAAGAGGGACTGCCCTTCACAACCTGGTGGTGGTGATTATCGCCCAGCTCGTCATGACCGACAGCCGCGCGATGGAGGGTTTGAGCAGCACGGTCGACATCAGCGCAGACAGCGACGGCGCGGAGATGAACGAGAAGGCAGGGCAGGATTGCAACGAGCGCGCGCAGGAGCCAAAGAAAGGCACAACGATGGACAAGACGTGGATTTCAAGTCGCGCGGGCCACAGTTCGTGACAATGTTCATGACAGTGATGCACTGGGGGGACACGCAATACGGCATGGAGGGGGTGCAGAAAAAATGTGGATGCAGCCGCTGACGGAGAAGTGGTCGACGATGACAGTACTGAAGATGGAAGAATGGGCGCTTCACGTGAAGTGGAAAAAGAACAAAGTCAATACGGACGAGAACTCTTGGGTCAGGCTGATCTACATGGTCGAACACCCCCACATCCAGGGCCCCACCATCACCACGATCATCGAGTGCACCATGCCCACCACTGGAGCCGAGCGGAAGATCGGCCACGTGAAGAAGGGGCCTCTCGAGAGGGACGCATCTCGCGACCGTGCGGAGTCGGGCAGGAAGCAGTGAGCAGAGTGAGAAGCCCAGGAGGACAGAGTAGTAGCAGTAGCAGCCATCTTTTACAATATTTTGCCCCGCCTCCAGGCCTGGACCCACGTGGTGCCATTAACCTGGGCCTGATGCGGGGCAGTGCAAGGTTGGCGGAGTTAATTCGGAGGGGAGCGGTATCTTCGGAAGTTTTGAGCCCTCGGCCCCAGCTCGTACCCACTGCCTACGGCTCAGGAGTGTCCAATACCCCGACCATCATGAGAGAGAGGGGAGGCCTTCTAGGGCGAAAGACTCGGGAAAGGGCAGGAAGGGCAAGGGCCGTCGGTAGTAAATATATCACTGGCCCCCACCAGCGGGCCACCTGCAGGCTGCGTGCCGTCCTGGGGGTGCCTGTGGGGGCGGTGCGGCGTCCGTCGTGAGCCACGGGCCGCATTAGATGGTTATGCGAGTTTTTTGTTTCGCCCCCCAGAGTTCCCCCTGTTGTCGCATAGGTAGGCGGTCGCCTGCAGGTGCCTCGGGGTAGCTGACGAACTCCCACGGGCCCGATCCCGATCCCGATCCTCCTCGTCCTCCTCCTCCTCCTCCTCCTCCTTCTCCTCCTTCTCCTCCTCCTCCTCATCCTCCCCGTCTCGTCTCCTCTCGCCGGCCCTTGCCTCCCTGCTCCTCCTCCTCCTCCTCCTCCTCCTCCCCCTCCTCCTCCTCCTCCTCCTCCTCCTCCTCCTCCTCCTCCTCCTCCCTCCTCCTCCTCCTCCTCCCCTGCTCCTCCTCCTCCTCCTCCTCCTCGTCCTCCTCCTCTTTCCCTCATCCTCCTCCTCATCCGCCTCCTCCTTCTCCTGCCCTTCCTTCTCCTCCTCCTCCTCCTCCTTCTCCTCCTCCTCTCCCTCCTCCTCCTCTCCTCCTTCTTTCCTTCTCGTCTCGTCTTCCCAGCCCTGGCCTCACACCTGCGCTCGCTGTCGTCGTCTACTTTGTCGCGCCTCCTCCTTCCCTCCCTCGCCGTCGCTCTGCTGTTTTTTCTCTTCCCCGTCCTCCTCCTGCTCCTCCTCCTCCTCCTCCTCCTCCTCCTCCTCCTCCCTCCTCCTCCTCCTCCTCCTCCTCTCTCCTCCTCCTCCTCCTCCTTCCTCCTCCTCCTCCTCCCCTCCGCATCCTCCTCCTCCTCCTCGTCCTCCTCCTCATCATCTTCATACCCCATCCTCCTCCTCTTCCTCCTCCTCCTCCTCCTCCTCCTCCTCCTCCTCCTCCTCCTTTTCCCCCTCCTCCTCCTCAACCTCCTCCTCTTCTCCTCTTCCTCCGCCTCCTCCTCCCCCTGTGCTCCTCCTCCTCCCCTCGTCCTCTTTCTCCTGCTCCGCCTCCTCTTCCGTCTTTTCCTCCTCTTCTCCTCCCTCTCCTCCTCCTCCGCCTCCTCCTCCTCGTCGTCCTTCCTCCTCCTCCTCTCCTCCTCCTCCTCCTCCTACCCCTTCCCCTCTTTCCTCGTGTTCCTCGTCCTCCTCCGCCTCCTGTTTCTCCTCCCCCTCCGTCTCCCATTCTTCCTCTTCATCCTCCTTCTCCTCCTTCTCATCCTCCTCCAGCCCCTCCTTCTCCTCCTCGTCCTCCTTCTCATCATCCTTTTCCTTTTCCTCCTTCTGCTCCTCTTCCTTATTTTCCTCCTTCTCCCTTTTTCTCCTCCTCCACCTCCTCATCCTTGTTTTGCTCCTCCTCCCTCGCCTCCTCCTCCCCCGCTTCCTCCCCCCCTCCTCCTCCTCCTCCTCCTCCTCCTCCTCCTCCTCCTCGTCCTCCTCCTCCTCCTCCTCCTCCTCCTCCTCCTCCTCCTCCTCCTCCTCCTCCTCCTCCTCCTCCTCTCCTCTTCAACCTCCTCGTCCTCCTCCTCATTATTCGTATCTTCTCCTCTTCCTCTCCTTCCTCCGCCCCCTCCTCCTTCCTTCCCGTCCTCTCCGTCGCCTGGGCAGCGAAGACTGCCCAGGGCCAGCGGTGCCTCCCCGCCAGCATATACACGTACACTGTTCTCTCTGCCGTACCAGAAAAATTATAAGTCGGGCATGTCCCTCTACAGGAGAAATATGTGAGAATAGTCGCACATAGGCAGGCGACGATTTTTCGTTCTCAGATTTGTAAGGTCGACCCCAGATTAGTAGGCCCAGATTAGTAGGTCGACCCTGCCAAGTCAAGGGTACTCTTGTGTCATGTGTCTCGCGACCCATGCTTCCTCATTCCTGTGGCAATGTGGCCCTTGGCAGGGTCTCGTGTCATCTCGCGTGTCCTCTCCAATCAAGTCCGACTGTACGTGTGTGCTGCGGGCTCGGCGCGGGGGTGCCCGCCTGCTGGGGCTGCCCCCCGGCGCGCGGCTGGCGCGCGGAGGACCGCGCCCCCTTCGGGCTCAAGGGCCTGGCCTGAAGTCGGGCCTGTCCCTCTACAGGAAGGAGCGTTCAAAATAATCCAAACATAGTACGGGGACGATGTTTTACGTGTATGTGTGCATATACATCTATACACAAATAGACAAACTAGTTGGACATATTTTGAACATCTGTTGACCATTTCTGATTTCTCATCCAAAATTCGCCTGTAGGAAGGCATGCCCAGGCCGTCCCGGCAGGGTTGTCGGAGCAGATCCGGAATATCGGGGCGTCCAAGAGGGGGCTTCGATATCACGGCGGGGGCCACGATATCTCCCCTGATCTCATGGCGCCCCTGTTTGTCTCAGCACGTCCCCGCCCCTCCTTCCTCTGGCCGCGCACGTGCCGCCGGCCACGAGTTGCGCAACCCCCCTCTTGGACGCCCCCCGCTTGGCCGCCCCCGAGAAAAGAGAGATGATGATGACAATGACGATGACGTCGCCATCGTCATCGTCATCGTGCCTCGCGTAATAGGGGGGGACGATCAATGGGGGGCCCTGCAGGGCCCGCATAGGGCTAAAGGATCCCTTTGGGGGCCAGAAGGGGGCCCCTTTGGAAGCCCGAAGGGGCCCAGAAGGGATCCTGGAGGGGCCCTGAGGGGCCCTTCAAGGGGCCTTTTGGGGGCTCATCAAGGGGCCCTAAAGGGGCCCACTAGGGCCCCTAAAGGGGCCCTTTGGGTCCAACAAGAGGGACTTTTAGGGCCCGAGAAGAGGGTGCACCGAGGTCAAGGTCGACCGCGGTCGAGGTTCGATGTATAAGATCGAGGTCGATTCGGGCCGAGGTATAAGTTCGGACCGAGGTATAAGATCGAGGTCGATTCGTGGAGGGTATCCTCATGTTATTCGTGTTGTTTGAACGTTCTTGTGCATCCTGTGGAGGGTACCCTTGGATGCTCTGTGTCTTTTGGCCGGCGGAGTGCCTCCTGTTCCTGAAGTATGTTTGCTGTCCTGCTATAGGTCCGACTGTATCACCCCGCAGCCATTCGCGCCCAGGTTTCGAACGAGAGAGAGAACGGCAGGAACGTAAACTCTCGGAGGCCCGTCCGGGTTTCTTGGATTTGCGCTGGGGTCCGTCCTTTGGCGCGCAGAGCGCGCCGGGGGCGGCGCCGGAGGTGCCACCAGGGGTCTCCAGCGCCGATCCATGACCGGGGACACGTAAGATTCAAGTACGCCAGAACTCGGGTTCGCTCTCGCTTTCTGACGAGTGCGCCCTGGATTCCCACGGTCCAGTTTTTCGTGGGATGTCTGCAGCGGGAACTCGCGTAAGAATTCAGAGTAGATCGCATCATTCTCCTGACGGCGCGTCAGGCCAACACGAGTGCCCTGAACCCGAGTCTTACGTCTCCCGGGCACGAAATCCACGCGGAATTCCAGAAGCGTATGTTTATACCGTTTTTGGTTCCTCTATAGATGGGCTGGGTGGATCACGCCGCATCTCCGAGGGGGGCTTTTTTCCAGAAGAGGCGCAGGTACCGATACCGCTGCCAGTGCCTCGTGTTTGTTTTGTCAGGCCTCCTCGGAGGCCCTCGTCGCCACCGCTGGATTCGCCTCAAAATTCGAGGCGCCTAGCGGAACCCCACCAGCCCATCCAGAAACCGATGCCCAGACGAGTTACCTTGATTAGGGATGGGGAGGAGAATACAGTGGAAGAGAGGGCTGGTAAGATGTCGTCCCCAAGAGGGGGATGATGGAGGAGGAATCGGAGGAGAGGCAAGAGGAGGAGGAGGAGGAGGAGGAGGAGGGGTACGAAGAGGGGGAGGGGA